>JBAMBJ010004484.1:0-49874 GCA_037043495.1 Drosophila recens
TTCAATAACAAAACTAGCTCGAATGTACGAACAATGTCAAATCGACGTATTCTAATCAGTACGATGGTGTGCAGGGCATGCAACAAGGCAGAAACTGAGCAAATGACATTCCCTACCCAATCACAATTCCTCTGCCCGCTCCCTTTCTTAACTGCTCCGCACTTGCAGTTAAGTCACACAATAAGGGCAAATCAGTTTGGCCGTAAATCTGACAACTTAATGCAAATGTTTTCGCATCGAAACAATTGGCATTAAATCGCGACAAACTCGACACATGAGCCTGGCTTAAAGTTGTGCAATTAGCTAACTCGGATATTCGGCCCTCTTGCACTTAACCAAGGCTAACAAAACTTTGTACCTGCATTTGTCACAGAATTTATGAGATACGAGTAGGAAGTAGGAGAAGAGTGGCAGAAAGATAGATAGAGAGAGAGAGAGAGAGAGAGAGGCATAGAGCTAGACAACAAGAAAGGCATTTCGTTAGCTGTTCACTGAGTTTTATCTAATAAAATCTAGAGTGTTTAATCCCTTGCACTCGGCTGCCGTTGTTCCTTATCGCTATAGCTGCTGCTCCCTTGGCTACTGAACCAGTTGTAATCGCAGTCGCTGTCGCAGCCAACGTCGCAGTCGCAGTCGCTGTCGCTGTCTCCGTCGCAGTTGGAGTCGTTGTTGTAGTCACAGTTGCCAGCTGGGGTTTAGAATCCATTGCAACGTTCGTGCTCCGTTTGCCATTTCGATGCTCGATGCTCGATTCGCACAGGTAGCTGGAGTCCGAGTACAATAATTTTGCAATACGTTTTGCATGCCACTGAAATGTACGCAATACTGCAAGAATTTTCAATTAACTTGTTCAAAGTTATTTCATTTTATTTTCTTAGCATTTTTCCGAACTTTTGATTTGAAATGTATTTTCGCAGTATTTGATTTTTCTTTTCTCATACATATTTTTATTGATTTTCGGAGAGCATTTGGTCTTCAGTTTGTCTCCAGTTAATTTCCAATTTCTAAAAATTCATTTCGTTGTCTGGTCCAGCTCGTTGCACAATGCAAAGGCGATGCAATCGTCAAGTGATAAGAGGGGAGAAGAAGGGGGTGGGGAGGGTAGGCATTGCGTTGTGTTTCATTCGGTACTCGATCAAATTACTTATTGTAGTCGCGCCGCAGGATGCGCAAGTGCCATTAATACAAATAAAGTGACACAAATACAGGCATGCCCCATAGGCACTGCAAGAGATCTGCAACCGGCAACTGGCAACTGGACTGCAAAAGTAAAAGTAAAGGCATCCCATGGTTCTGGCCAGGTATCGGGCCTGGTCGCTTGCTTTATGGCATAACTGGCCATGGCTCTGCCGTTGCCATAACTTTTGCCCACTGCTGCAGATTTAGCCAAGTGGAAGACTAATCTCTGAATTTGCCAGCAATATCGCAACGGCAAAAGCAAAAGCAACGGCACAGGCAGCAGCAAAACTTTGAACAATGGGCAAGAAAAGTTTAGAAATTAGTCGTCGGTGAGCATGTCAACTGGTCGCAAGAACAACGAACGACATTTTGCCTGCCGGCGGGTGGTTTTAGCTCCTGGCCTAGTCCATCTCCACCTTATTCTCCTTCTTCCTCTCCAGGACGTCGCAATGCAACGAGGCGTTAAAACAGTCGACACGACGGGGCAGGTGTCGGGCAGAAGGAGGAGGAAATGAAAGAACAGCACCTTTGTCTGTGGAAGTAGGTGTGGAATTGGAAGCCAGTCGATTAAGCCAGTCAGTCAATCGCCAGTTGCGATAAAGCAAACGCTATATGATAGATTCTTGCAATTTGCATCCTTGCTAGAAAAACAGTTAAATCGGCTGATTTGTTGACCGACCGTCCAATGGCAGCGGCTTTCAATTTTCTGTTGCCTGTCAGACAGATAAACAGTTAAGGCGGCAACCCTAAAAAAGGTCACAGAGTGCTGACCGGGCATATGAACTCTCACCTCTCTCTCTCTCTTTCGTGCAGATGCCCTTGAGTTGCTGTCAGTTCGCTTTTTTTATACACTGAGCTCACATAAAATGCTTGAAGTGGGCAGATTAGCTGCGTGTAAAACCTACACTTGCCACTTGCGAAGGGCAAATCTGTTGGTAATAAAATAAAGAGGCTAGCTGATGTGTCCTAAGAAACAAGCCCGAGTTCATTTCTGCAAAGAAGGTAAATTAGAAACATTATTTTTTGAAAATAGTAGCTTGTTGTATTTGTACTATTTTTACCTCTAAGAGAGCTGAATCAGAACACAACAATTTATATCTGTCATTATTATTCAACAGCTGAAACAGAACTCATTAAATATTTTTGAGATATTGCTATTAAAATTAACATTTTTCGGTTATAGTATAGTTATGTTAATAAAATAGCAATACTATATCATACAGCTGTCATAAAACCAGTAAAACCAAACAATCACATGAAATAATATTTATTTACACGATACAGAAGAAGTATTCTTAAGCATTCTTTATTTTATTGAGATCTTTCAGTTTGTGTATTTTTTAAATCGAAGCTTATAGTAAATCTCTTGACAAGCTGAAATTGTTTTCGTTGTTTTTTTTTCAAAACTTGAAATCTTAAGGAAATATTAGAAATCTGACATATTTTGAGGATTTATTATCAAAAAGATTTTTAAAATAGAAATGGTAAGAAACTTTTGGACTAGTCCTGAGCATTCGGTATAAAAATGATAGCTCAGTTTAATCTTCCACGGGCTTCATTTAATTACAGTCGCAAAAATTATGTTGTACATAATTTTCTTAGTATCAATAATAAATACATACATTCTCTTCTGATTGATGAATTCGGTCTTCAAAGTACTTTATTAAACCAAATAAAAGTTTGTTATCAGAGCGGAGATAGATAGAAACGCTTTAATCACTGCGGACGGCAGTCCGCGCTAGTGACGAAAGCAGCACGAAGGGTGCGAAGGCGACTAGCATATATACACAGGAAGAATGGAAGAAGAAGAACTGTCCGATCAGGTCGAGTTATATACCGATCGAAAGGTTTCAATTAAACTTACAAATGTGCATACTAAGACTTTTAAAAACTCACCTGGTTCGTGAGAAAAACAGGTGTAAGTGGGAGGGGCTAAATTTAAATGATTGGAGCTAATGGGGCCGTTGGAGCCTTTCTGATTTTTTTTTTAATTTTTTACTATTTTAATCAAAAATACGCGTTGAATGACACCTTGATCATCAAAATCCAATCACTGGTGCCCTTGTGCCAAAATTTTGCTTAAAATAATTTATATGTAAAACTTTATATTATTCGTCACAAAATTGGATATCAGAAATTTTGGGGCATGAAAATGTTTTCGTCACTAGACTTTTACCTCGTAAAAAGGTTTTTTTTAAAATGTACTCTCACAAAATTGCATTCGTAATTGCGTCAGTTCTTAACTTAGTGGGATCTATGAGATGTCGAAGTCTTCATCTTTAAATTCTAGTATCTATTTATTCTTTTTTTATTGAGTGTCGCAAAAGCTCATCCAAGTATGAACAATTGTTTTGATATTTTGATTGTTTTTTGGTTTATTTTTATTTTTGTTATTACAATGCCAAATGCTGAGCCCACATGTAGTCAATGGTTTCTTGCCTTGGCCATTTCGCTAAGCTCCTTGCCAACATTGGTTGCCTTATTGCCGTTCCCGTTCCCAGTCCCATCTCCCCCTCGACGTCAAGCTTACAAATTGTTGCTGGGAGCTGCTGCTGCTGTCGATATATTACCGGCTGTGTGAGGCCCTTGGAATTTATGTTGGCGTCTGTGCGCCAAGTCAATGAATTGCAACAAATTTCGCCTGCTTGCGGCTTGTTAGGCGGCATTTATTTATTTATTTATCGCGCGTTGCCTTTGCAGGTGTAATAAAGACATGATATGAAGGGAAAAGGGGGAGGACTGGAAGGACGAGAGAAGAGAATTGGGTGGGGGGATTGTCGGCTGTCAGGTGTCGCTTGCTCTGTGACTTTTTGTGTGTGGTTAAAATTTTTAACTCCAAGCGGCCAAGAAGCGGAACAGAAGCAGAAGGATGAGAGAGGATGGAGAAAGAGGAGGAGGAGGACAGGTGTACTGCGCGTTTATTTGGATTTACGTTGTGTTACGGATTTTTGTGACCTATAAATTGTAATTACTTTAACGCGGCTAAATGAGTTTTGCCCCTGGCATAAGCCGACGTTTTCTCCATTAATGTTATAGTTGTTGTTGTTGCGGTTTTTTGAGCGTTTTGTTGTAATGGTCGTAATTAAAATAGGTTGCTTTCATAATGTGATTGGCCTGACTGAGCAGAGCTCGATACGGCTTCGTTTTGGTTCGCTACGGGCACGAGAATAATAAAAAGCTATATATCAAGTCAACATGGCCCACAAATCGTCGCACAGATCGACCAACAATTTATGGACTGAGCAGGTGAGCTGCCAGCTGGAGCAATTGGAGAGCAAGAAGTACAAAACTTTGACCTCTGCTCTTTGGCCACTACTTCAAACTAAACAAATTCACACGACACGAGACATTGCACATTGGCACAGCTCAGATAGATCTCTCTCACTCTGTCTCTCTCTCTCTCTCTGTCTTTCTCTGTCTATGTCTCTGTGGCTGGGCACACTTCAAACCACTCATCTCGTCATAGACTAAATACTTGTGAGGCCATTCCGAGTGGGTGGCAGGGAGGCAGGTGGGCTGAGGGTTCAGGGTGACCATGCCAGTAACCCGCCCAGACGCCCTTGGCAAATAACGTTTTGCAAAATCGGCCGCAATTGCCAAACTAGCCAAATTAGAGAATATGCAAATGCCAGCAACATGCATACAGACTAAGAGTTGTTAAGAGGGTGAGTGAAGCAGGGAGGGAGGAATAGAAAGTTGTGATGTGGCTGCAGTGTGAATTGGCAGGGGCTGAGAAATTAGTGGCAACTCCAACGTTTTTAGAGATGTGCGAGGAGAGTGCCTGACTGTGATTTGATGATGAAAACAAGTCGCTCTTAAAGAGATTGACAACGCAATCAAGTGAACCAAAACTTTGATAAAATCAACTCCGCGAGCCCAAATCCAGACTGAACTGCTTACTTTCATTAAGCTGCATTTACACGGTCGGTTTCCGACCGACACTTTTTGACCGATGGAAAATGTTGCCATGCAACAAGCACCAAAAAATACCAAAAAATACCAAAAAATGTCATTCTCACATGTAAAGTTTGCTTCGATGACAAACCGACGCTCTAAAATTTTGCGTGTTCACACGAGACTGACGGTTTATTAACGTAAAGTGTCGGTCGGAAACCGATCGTGTAAATGCAGCTTTATGGATTCAGCTTAAAACAAAATTAATTACATAAATTTCATACTTTTGTCATGTCGCGCTTATATTTCAGACTTTGAATAAAAGTCAAAATAATAATTGATTTCTTAATCGATAAATTTAGTTAAATTATTTAGAAAAATTATATTTTTTGTATAACCAAATTGAATATGTATTAAATTTAACCAAGACTCAAACCAAAACCCTAGGTTCAGGGGTTGATAGACCGGTATGCGAACCGAACATGAGTCTTTCTCGACGGCTCGAATAGCCGAAACGATCCTTTCCAAAGTTTTGGTGGCTTACAGTCTTGTGAATAATATTATATCATGATTGAGAACTGAAGAGATTAACCAAACACAGCTGTTCTTATTTCTAGTTGTCCAGAAACTAGCACCCAAGTGTAATTATAAATTGGGATTTGAAAGAGTTCCTGATCCCGTATCGTATCGTACTTCCCTCACAAAATTAAAAGTAAGAGAAGTTCTCGGCATCTTTAATTTTTGTAATTTATTCTAGCAAAAAAATACTGAAATGGAATTTATAAAAGAATGTTTAAAAAAAGAGTATATTTTAATTATAACAATTAGTGCATAATACATATGTTGCAGGGTTTTAGAATACCAAAAAAAAAAACATTAAAAGAAAAGCGTAAAATGTTTAAGAAAAATTCATAATTTATTTAGAGAAACCGTAGAATTCAAACTGCATGTGTTCACCGTGATTTAATTTGTCCATCTCTAGCCAAAAACTTCATATGTTACTCGTTCAGTCATCAGCATTATCATGATGAGCGTCGTCGTCACCAACACAAAACTCAACAAACTGAAGAGACAGCATTATCACCAGAGAGTATCAGAGCATTGTGATGATTGTCAGTGCCAAAAGGTTTATAACTGTCTGATGTGGTTCGTCTGTTTGTCGTCTTAATCGAGGCTGAGAACTTTTGGCCAGCCAGCCAACCAACCATTTTGGTGTTGATGTGTGTTGGACAAAACCAACAACTAACACTAACTAAAACACAGCTAACACAAGCAAAAACACACACAAACACACACACATTCATTGTGCAATTAAAAGTCAATTGAAGGCCGCAAATGTCGGCAATTTGAAATGCACTTAACCAAAGCAATTAAGATAAACGAAATTTCTCCGTATTATTATTTTTTTTTTTGTGACTCTGAACTAACTTAAAACTTTGCGCATGTAGCTAAATGAGAATAATGCTTGGACACTGCGTTCAGGATCAATATCAGAGTCAGACTCAGGTTCAGTTATATGGCTGCATATGCTTGGAGTAATACTTAACCATAAATCCCTGCCCATGGTTCTGGCTTGGGGTTGACTCACACACATGAACGCAGACAAACATACACACACACATGCAAAGAGACACTGAAAGAGACAGTGACAACCGATTGCGTTGGGTATTGAGGATTAACGTTGCCTGAAACTGTTAAAATGAAATCCGTTCGTATATCGCCAACGTCGTTGAGACCATCGTATAAACTGTCGTTGGTTACACCAACAAAAACAGGCAGAAAGAAAGAGAAGAAGAGAGAGAGAGAGAGAGATAAGAGAGAGAGAGGATAGAGAGGTTAAAAAATGACAAAAAGGCATTTGTAGCCATAAAAACAGTGCAATTTGTATTTGAAATTGCCGCTAAATCCCAGCAGCAGTCAACGGGCGAACGCAGTCGACACACCAGCTGAATATGTATGAAATTGACGTAGCTTCTCCAAAACATAAGCCTGCCAGCTACTGCAACAGCAACAACAGCAACACTAACAACACTGACATCTACAGCAACACTTACAACAACAGCAACAACGGGAGTGGCAGAAACATAAGCATCCTTCGTATCCTCGCAGTCAAATCCACCCGGATGCTTTGCGACGCGCGCGATTCTCACGCGTTTTACGCTGCGTTGCGTTTGTGCGTTGCTTTTGCGGTGTGCGAGTGTGTGTGCTGAGTGTGGTGTGCTTGTGGTACACCCCAAAAGGTAAGCAATTTGCCTGGCTGTGTGTCCCTCTGTGTGTGTGAGCTTTAACCCAATCGAATTTCTCTTTTTCCAACCCACGAATGATATTTAAATATTTTACTAACTTATTTTTGGTGTCAAATTTTAAGTCTTTATAAAAAAAGTGATGGATATCCACAGTTCACAAGAAATAACAGAATTATTGCATTATTTGTTTTTCAGGTAGTCAACTCTTCAGTATATATCCGGTTCTTTTAAGTGGCGTATCAAAGATACAATATTTACACGGTGTGTTTAAAAGAATATTTGAGCGCAGAAAAAACATATTGAGCCTTGGTAATTGCCTCCCGTAGGTGTGGATTTCTCAGAATCATGCCATGATTTTATGTAAAATCATAAAAGTTAAGTTAAAAGTCGAGAAAATTGAATTTCCGTTATATCTTTAAACGTGAACTAAAAGGTAAAATATCTGAAATTAAAAAAATTAAATTCGGGATAAGTAATTAATTTTAATTATTTTTTAAAGGGAATTTTTAAAATGAATCGAGGGAAAACCTTGAATTCTTCTAAAGTCAGTTTCCAAAAGTGTCATTTAGCACCCAGAATGTGAATTAATTGTGATAGGAGATACTTATCAGATAATTGTCAACAGAATATTTTTTGATAGTTCAGGATCAATTTTAACATCAATATAGTTTTATTTATTTTGTGGAAACTGTGACTTAAGTTAATCTTTATTCAGGCGAAATGCCAAACCTCTCAAGTATTGAAAATAACGAATATTTTTAGGCATATTGACTATCAAGGGATAACTAGACTATTTTTGATGGTTGCTAAGGGAACTTGAAGTTGATATAGAAGTCGCAGCTGATTTTGCAGTTGCAACTTGCCGCTGTTTCTATTGATATTCAAGTAAGAATCCATAAACAATAAAGCGATTGAAACAACTGTCGGTTAGACAGGCAGGCAAGGAAAAGAAGCTAAGGACTAATGAGAGATAAGGAAGAGGAAGCTGAGCTGCGGCGAGGTTGCGGTTGCGGTTGAGGCTGACACGCATGTTGAGCATTAGCAGAGAAGTGCAGTGAGACCGCAATCAATATTTTATCAAAGCAAATGCGCTGACAAGCCGAATAAATAAGAAGGAGAAAACAAAAATGGAAGCAGAAGATGGAGATGGAGAGCAAGATGACTCACAAGAAGAATAAGAAAATAGGAAGCTGATACTGAGTTTGCAGTTGATTTTTTTGCGTTTTTTTGGTGGACAGTTGTCTAAACCGTCGAAATAACGCTAGAGATTGTCCCAATAGAGAAGCGTAGGGATTAGGAGAGGGGAGGGGTGGGACACTATTTACAATTCATGTTGAGCCATAGTGTGTGCAAAAAGAAAACTGCAAAGAATGGAAAGCAAAGCACATGAAAAGTCAGTTCAACTCTGGTACGACCATGAATAATAAAGGAATCATCGCCCCTGAAAAAGCTAGCTCAAGGCACAAAACACATATCGAAGTAGAGAGCAGAGCAGAGATTCAATGTGGAGACAGGCAGGAAGAGAGAGAGAAAGAGGAAGGGGTAGTTGACAAGAGCAATGAGCAAACTTTCATTAAGCTGAGATACTCGTTAATAAATGATTGAAAACGCAGTCTGCCAATGTCATCAATCATAAGTATTGCAATCAATTAATTTGGCCTTGGCTTATTGCTAGGCAACTCTGGCCTGAATGATACAGCACGCTCCAAGGACTTGTGCTTTTTAATTGTAAATGCAACTACTCGTACTCTCCAGACTGCAGGTAAGTGTAAGAGAGAACTCGAAACGAAGTCAGCAATTTGGCAAAAGGCTGCAAATTGGAAATTGGCAACCAATTGGATGCCAGTTGGCCATGTTCACCATTGTCTTGGCTGTCATGGGCAGCACATAACAGAGTGTCAATAAACAAATTTCCTCAAAAAAAAGTAAAGGAAAACAGGAGCGAGAACGGACTGGCATAAAGTTTCCCAAAATATGCCCAGAACATAGAACGTTGTTTTGGCCCTTGTTTGTTGCCCCGTTTACGTTATTTGGGCAACGTGGATTAAGTCGCTGGCAAAAGGTGTGAGCAGCATTTACTGCCCAGAGACAGGCACATGACTGAAATCATTGCAAAAAGCTGTGACTGCGAGGCCTGTAAAGAGGTAACAATTATGTGAATCGTTTCCTTCTATGAATGTACTCATATAACGAAAATTAAGTAAGAGCTTTGCCGTCAAGTCTGCTCGACAATGAGGTTCCCTGAGCTCAGTACTTTTGCTGTTTGATTTCTATTTTATTTATTTATTGTCCATTAAATGCAGTCACAAATTACAGTTAATTTTAAATAAATTAAACACACAAATAATATTCAAAAATTAATATTCTTTGGTGAAAGGCTGCAAATTGGAAATTGGCAACCAAATGGATGCCAGTTGGCCATGTTCACCAGTGTCTTGGCTGTCATGGGCAGCACATAACAGAGTGTCAATAAACAAATTTCCTCAAAAAAAAGTAAAGGAAAACAGAGGCGAGAACGAACTGGCATAAATGTTTCCCAAAATATGCCAAGAACATATAACTTTGTTTTGGCCCTTGTTTGTTGCCCCGTTTATGCTATTTGGGCAACGTTGATTAAGTCGCTGGCAAAAGGTGTGAGCAGCATTTAATGCCCAGAGACAGGCACATGACTGAAATCATTGCAAAAAGCTGTGACTGCGAGGCCTGTAAAGAGGTAACAATTATGTGAATCGTTTCCTTCTATGAATGTACTCATATAACGAAAATTAAGTAAGAGTCTGTCAAGTCTGCTCGACAATGAGGTTTCCTGAGTTCAGCACTTTTGCTATTTGATTTCTATTTTATTTATTTATTGTCCATTAAATGCAGTCATAAATTACAATTAATTTTAAATAAATTAAACACACAAATAATATTGAAAAATTAATATTCTTTGAATCAGACCAAAAGCGAAAATATATCTGAGTTAAGTATACTTGTGTAAAGTAATAATGTTCAGAGTAGGCGATAATGTGAAAGTATTGTTATTATTATTTATAGTAACCTTACACTTGGGAAAAATGCTACAATTTTATACTGCATAATTTTGTCGATTTCAATGAGAATAAATCGCTTTGACAAGGTATTGTCTGCTCAATGTTCCCACTTCAACTACCATTAAGACCCCGTACACTAAGCAAACAATATGAGGCGTCAAACAAGCATTTTTTGAGCTCAAACGCTTTGTATGCAATGGAACCCCAGAGACTTCGGCAAAAGCCGATCGCTCTTTTCAATAAAACCCAGAGCGGCAGAACGTTGTAGAGAGACAGCTCTTTTCAGCTCTCTCTAACACGTGTTTGATTTATTGTTGTTTGTTTTTAGTCGTTCGTGAGTTATAGCGTCGCAAACATGGAGCAAAATAAAGAGAAAATACGGCATATTTTACAGCACTACTACGATAAAGGCAAAAATGCATCTCATGCTGCCAATAAAATTTGTGCAGTTTATGGACCCGATACAGTTTCCATTTCCACCGCAC
This sequence comes from Drosophila recens, assembly GCA_037043495.1. Lineage (NCBI taxonomy): Eukaryota > Metazoa > Arthropoda > Insecta > Diptera > Drosophilidae > Drosophila > Drosophila recens. The sequence continues at coordinate 10,840 of JBAMBJ010004484.1, forward strand.
AACGATGGTTTCAACGTTTTCGTTCTGGTGCAGAGGTGATCAAAGATGCCTGTGTGTTTGGTGGGATTGGCAGGGAATCATCCACTATGAGCTGCTCCCCTATGGCCAAACGCTTAATTCAGACTTGTACTGCCAACAACTGGACCGCTTGAATGCAGCACTCATGCAGAAGAGGCCATCTTTGATCAACAGAGGCCGAATTGTCTTCCATCAGGACAACGCCAGGCCACACACATCTTTGGTGACGCGCCAGAAGCTCCGTGAGCTCGGATGGGAGGTTCTTTTGCATCCACCGTATAGTCCGGATCTTGCACCAAGTGATTACCACCTATTTCTGCCCATGACGAACGAGCTTGGTAGTCGGAAGTTGGCCACAAGAGAGTCCTGGGAAAATTGGCTCTCCGAGTTTTTTGACAATAGGGAAGCGAGCTTCTATAAGAGGGGCATTATGAAGTTGGCATCTCGTTGGGAACTCGTCATCGAACAAAACGGCGCATATTTGACTTAAATCGCATTATTATAACCAATTTTATGAACAATTGAAAATTCAATAAAAATACCTCAAGACTTTTTTGACAACCTTATATATTAAAATATATTAACTATTTATAGCGTTTTCTATTATATTATTTTAAGCAGTGTTTGCTTTTGCATAATAAGTACGGGGTCTCCGACAGTCAAATATGCTCGACTGTAGCACTGTCGACTAGCTTTTTAAACTAATCGTGATTTACTCATCACAATTAATGCAAGCCCAACAACCAAATAATCATACTTACTTATATAATAGATTCTGTTCTAATTCTTCCTCGCTTTACTTTGCACTGTGCAAAATATTTCCTTGAAATACATACTTCTGTAATTATTATGTAATAGTATTAAAAAGCAGGGACCGTAATCATTATAAGTTATATTATAAAAATTACATCATAATGATTATATTTTAATTTTTAATTTTTTTCCTTATGATGATCATTATTTTTGAGTAAGTGTCTGATTTTTTTATTTAAAAAAAAATAAATAATCATTATTTGCAGTCCCTGTTAAAAAGTATATTATTATTTAAAACTGCACTCGAAATTTGATTTTTACTGAATTGTACGTGAAATGGAAATTGCAATTAAATTATGTAACGAACGTAATCTAAGTAATTGTTGATGCAATATTCTATCATATACGTATTGCATCACCATATGTTAATGTACATCAATATTACATATCCAAACGAGCCGATAACAAAAGCATAAAACAGAAACGAACAAAAATTCAAACTTTAATGGAGACTTTCCCGAAATATTCAACTTACAGAAGCACGGTCCAATTTTTTTATTCGAGCTATGGAGAAATTCGACTTATGGAAGTTCCAGTTCCTGAAGTGAATTCTACGTAAATTGCCAAATAAACGAGTTTGAGAAAATTCTAATTATAGAAGTTCGAGTTTTGGAAGTTCGACTGTACTTGATTAAATAAAAGTTTCCACAAAACTTTTATACTCTTTATACCCTGCCCAGTATTTTCCATGGGCTCGAGGCATAATAAATCACAAGTCTACTTACGTTCAAATGCTCTTTGTTATAATTTAACTCTTTAATCATTCCCTGATTTTGGTTCCAGTTACCGCTGGTCAGCTGCGTTAACCAATTCCAATTTTTTAACCTGACCGGGTGTGGGCCATCCATGCATACTCATATACTCGTATGCTCATCTACTCAGTCACTCACACTTACTTTTTGCCCTCAGAAACACTCACACACACACATCTGAGAGGGTATTCGAAAATTTGTGCCGAGCCGCCCAAAAAAAGTAGGCTAATACCACTTTCGAGTAGTTGGCCGCAAAGTCACAGTGAAGTGTGGCTGCAAGTGCACTTGTTACCAATTAAGCTAATCCGTCAGATAATTAGTAACATAACACACACACACACACACATGCACACAGACACACACATACACATGCTGCAAGTTCTTCTGGAAGCTCTTGTTGCTGCCTCGGCACATGCAATTTATTGTTGCACGTGGTTGTTGCATTGCATGTATCACGTGACACTTGATTTCCGGCGCAGTTCCCAGTTCCCATTGCCACTGCTCCCTTCCTTTCTCTTTCATCTCCTGCTGTGGCATTTCTCTGGCTGGCAGCAGTGTTTGCTTTGCCTTTCTTTGCGACTTTTCTAATTTGGACTGTAACACAACATGCAACGAAGTCGTCGCTTTCGTGTTCCCCTCCGTCTCCGTCTCCGTTGTCCTTGCCTTCCCCGCGAAAATTTGTGGCTGGCACCTTGTTAAAAGCGCCCAGCAGCTGAGCCTCAGCATGATCCCCTCTTCAGCCTGAATCTGTGCCCTGCAGCGTTGACAACGTCACCACATCCTCTAAGCTTCATTCTTATCCTTTGGCACTCTTCGTCTTCGTCAACTGCACTTGCAAATTGGCTGGCAAATGCCGTCGCTGCTTTTAGGCTGGCTTATTAAAATTTCAGCGTGTAAGTCAAGCGATAGGAAAGGGGAACGAAAAGGCGGCGTGGTCCAGGCGGAAGGGCGTAGTAAACTAGGCGACTTTCAGGATTACCCAACAACTAGTTAATATTTGATTTGCCTGCCTGCCTGCCTAACACACATGGTTGCATTTTGGTGGCTAACCTTTATCCACTTTCCCTCCCGTTGCCGTTGCCCATTGCCTCCTATAAACTTTGTTGTCAACCCAAAAGCTGTCAAATTTGTTACCAAACTTTCACAGTTTGACGGCAAGAAAATGTGCGGTCATACGAGTATATGTATTTACGAAGTATTTATTGCTTTCAAGATTGGAATTTGCTTTATAATTACTTAAAATTACAAAGGTAGTTGCCAGCAGAAAAGAAATTCGTTCATTTAATTATTCAGGGATGACACAGAAATCACTAGTGAAAGCGAATTCAGAGAAAAGCAATTCCACTTCGAAAATTTTTCCGTGCCACAGAAATTAGTGTGATTTTGGTTTTTTAGCATGTTCATCAAATTTTTCCCAAGGGTTTGTTTTGCAACGTTTTAAGTTTATCATTGCAGAATATAACATTTTTGTTTTATTAATTTATATAATTCAATTTATTTATATTATAATTGATATTGTATAGATTTAAAAAATTTGAAAGTTATTGGTGCGGCAAACAATAAAAGTTACTCGGCAACTCTAAATTTAAAAATTCTGACAAAAAATGTGACATTATTCTCATGGCATCGGACGCCAGTGAATTAAGCGATGATTTCGTTTCACTCAAAATTGTTCAGGTGATTGGACTGTGGCACGGATAAATGAAATTGACGCGAAATTCAAGTGGAAGAGATTTCTGTGGCATACCTGATTAAGTTTGTCCCCAGATTTAAAAAAGGCTAGAAACAATTTAAGGAATCATATGAAATTAAATAGCCATATAGTTGGATAATCATCATATAATTATTTTTTTAACTTTGTTCTTGAACTGCATCGTAAAATTTTCTATTCTAACTCTGATGAATTTTTGCAAAAATTAAAATAGGTATTGAGCAGTAACAGGAGAAAAAAAAAGAAAGCGTTTTAAACGTAATAAATTATAGGCTTTTTATCGTGAACGAATAAAACAGAAATAATACACAAATAAACTAAGGGAACTAAAAATTTCATTGACTGGTTTATAAAAAAGAAATTGAACTATAGGGAAAATTTGTTCTTAACTTCAATTGATCTATTTTTAATTGGATGTATTTTTTTACTGACATAAGAAAAAGTGAAAGAGAACAAAGGAAATTATAGGGAAACTTTGTTCTTAACTTCAATTGATCTATTTTTAATTGGATGTATTTTATTTACTGACATAAGAAGAAATGAAAGAGAACAAAGGAAACGAAAAATTCGAGTTTCAATCAGAACTGAATCGAATAAAAATGGTACTGGGAAGAACTTAATTAACTAGAGGAAATGAATCGGCTATCATGTAGAGCTAAGAAGTAGAGTATAAGCACTTATTATAAATAAATTCTAAATTTCGATTAATTCCCTTTCTTTCCAGTTAATTATCAATCAATAGCTTCTTCAATATTCAGCTATAGCATTAGCGTATTTAATTAACATCTGCTCGTCTCCCCAATTATTCCCCACTGCCTCCACAAAATGGGCCACCATTTTCGTCTCTGTCTTCCCCCTGCCACCAATCGACTTTAAAAATAACATTGCTCTAATTTGTTTCTAAGTGCAGCAATCTTTAGCTATTTCAGCAGCAGCAACAACAACAAGAATACCTACTCTAATGGCTAATTAAATCGCTTGAATTACAAGCCAACAATATTAAAATATTACAATATAAAGTTTTCTCTCTGGGCCACTGAGAGTTGGCAGCAACAACGATTGCGATAGCCTCGAATGCCAAATGCGAGAAGCGCACATGGATAAACAGTGGATAAACTCGGTTTGCATTTCCACACACACACACACAACACGTACACATACAGAGAGGTCAACACCCACATACAGAAGGCGCTTGCAAACAAAAATTGAATTTTCATAGGACAGGTTCGAGGCTCAAGCTCAAAATCGCGCTTGTTGTTAGTTTAGGAATTTTGGGAGAAGGGTGAAAGAGAGAGAAAGAACGACGATAGGGACCAAAAATGATGGCAAGCATCGAAGGCGCAATGTTGTTGTCATGCGTTGTTGTTGCTGGTTGCTGTTGTTGTTTTTATTGTTACTGGTATGGCCTGGCATACAATAAAATACGAACGAGCGACAACAAAGAAGTACAAATTAAATCCCAATTGGAGTTGACCGCAAAATGGAAAAGACCACAAAATAATAACCACAACGATGTGGAGGAATGGGAGTGGGGATGGGGATGCAACAACTTGGGAGCTCTGCCAAAGGGGCTGTTGCTGGTAGTGCGGATTCGAGGCTACAGATAAGCAGCGCCAACTTGTTTTGTTTGAGGGCGTTGTGGCGCGCTTGGGCACAATTATGGTGGCAAGGCGGGACAATCTTTGCCGCACTCCCTGCCTCACTCCCTGCTCTTCTCCCCTTCCACACACAATGTTACAAACGTGGTTTTACTTTGGCAATTGATTTAGTTATGATAGTCCAAGCCAATTGTAATTGATATTTATATTTAACGTGAGCTGACAAAAAGCCAGGCCAAATAACACACACAGACAGTACATACACACACACATACACATACATACACATCGACAAACAGGGCGTATGCTTAATGTAACCAAGTGACTGGCGGATTTCCTTTTGTACAACATTGCGAATCGATTGTGATGGGCTCATCTATCAATAGCATTTATAGGGTAGTGTAAGGTAGTTTTATTGTTAATATAATGGGCCAATATTTATTTATTAAAATCATTGTAAATTGTAATTTAATCTCTTGCATTTCCAGAGCTTCGACTGTCAAGTCCTTTAAAATGTATAGTTTAAATAACAATAGAATAAAAAGCTATGATTTATTTTTTTGAAATATATATTTATATATAAATAATAATTATTATTAAAAAACAATGAAATAGTTAAGTAATAATTTAGTCAATTAAAAATAAAACTCTTGAATCTGATTAATATATTTGAAATTACATAATTTTATATTTAATAAATGATACAATTTGCTTAAGGATACAAATGAACTACGCAAGTTTAACATTTAGATAGGGTAGACACCGAGCCATCTTAATTTAAGATTAATAATTTATTTACAGTCAGTGTGTATCTTCAACTGTCCGTTGCGTGTTCCACATTATAATTAGCCAACAACAAGAATTACAACAGGAACAACAATTGCATTCGGTCGACTCGTATGGCAACGTCAAAGTTTGGCCTATAAATCGTAGCGCCAAAATTTAAATTAAAACCAAATAAATTAAACGCCTTTCATTGAAGATTTATGGCCTTAAAGCAGCACCACAATTCTGGAGGCTGCAGGCAGCTGCGGGCAACGGGTGGCGTCTCCAAGTCCTCCAAGTCCTCCAAGTCCCTCTCCGTGCAGCGTCTCTCGCTTTGTACGCTTGACTGCGAATTTTATGGTTGATGGATTTTCAGTTCAGTTTTTGGCGTTAAGGCTCAGCTCGACTTGGGCAGAAGGCACAGAGAGTTGTAATTTGGGTCAGCTTTAATGCCAACTATTTGCTTCGGTTAAAACTTAAAGGCTGCCATTACAACACGTGCTCAATTCAATTTATTTCGCATTTGTGATTTACAAAAATGTATATTTATATCACGCTCCATTAAAGGTTTGTATGAAACAGATTCAGATTATATTTTTCTTATATTTAAGCAAATCGGAAACCCTGGCTAAATTTTTATTTCGTGACTTAAAGAAATCGATAGAGGAATAGAAAGGTTGAAACTATATATTTTGGTTTGCAGAATAATAATAAAAATTAGAATTTTACTATTTATGTGGGGTAGGGTGCCTTATTTATCCAGTCAATATTTTTAAACGTATTACGGGCTAGTTCTGTTCATTAGGTCCTAAAGCACTCAGAAATAAATTCATCTCAATCGGATGTACTGCCGACTTGGATCGGAAAATTTCAAAATTATATGGGACAAAAAAAATTTTTTTTTTTTTTAATTTTTTATTTTTTTATTTTGTTCATTAGGTCCTAAAGAACTCAAAACCAAGTTTTCAACTTGATCGGAGTACGATAACCCATTAAAATTTGCCTTAAAACATGAAAAATCATCGAAAAATGTTTAATCAGTGTTAAAGCACTGTTTTTCATGTTTCGATGCAAATTTGAATGGGTTCTCGTACTCCGATCAAGGTGAAAACTTGGTTTTGAGTTCTTTAGGACCTAATGAACAAAATAAAAAATAAAAAATTAAAAAAAAAAAAATTTTTTTTTTGTCCCATATAATTTTGAAATTTTCCGATCCAAGTCGGCACGGGTTATCGTACTCCGATTGAGATGAAAATTTATTTCTGAGTGCTTTAGGACCTAATGAACAGAACTAGCCCGTATGCGTTTAAAAATATTGACTTTGACCAAATAAGGGACACCCTAATGTGGGGTCTTATATTAAATATTAAGTTTATTAGCATAGATTTAGAATAAGGTATAATGTTTGCTTCATAAATAATTGAATTTCACCATTGACTGCGACGTTAGCAAGCTCGTTGTTCTCACAACCACACTAGCCCGAACTTCAAGCTGCTTTCCCGTTGAACTCTCGTACAAGACTTCTTTCTCGTTTCCGCCACCGTGCAGCACGTTGCACAATAGGTCAAATTGACCCTTTTTCTGATATAAATTAATAAGTCGAAGGCTTATCAAGTTTTCGGTATAAAATTTTTTGAATACCATTCTAGATCGAATTTGGAGAATGTTTTGAAAAAATGGGCGTGGAACTGCCCATAAACGCCCCTAAAAAATATTTATACAAAAAAATATTTTATAATTTTTTTTTTTTTTAATAAATATTAAAGTAATGTTTTTTTATACTTTCTAAATATTAGGTGCGCAACTAAGTTCCCGCTGTTTGTCAATAGACGCTACCAGCAGTGTGTGCTAGTCGATTCTAACATAACGTAAACGTTATTAACCAAGCTTAGACATATGGTAAACAAACTGCTTCGACACATTAGTGATTTTGTTTTTGTATCATATACTTTTCGTTTTGTCAAAATGTCTGATTTTGTGCCGAATAATCGTCATTTGCGGGAAGTGTTAATTTTCCTCTTTCATTCGAAAAAAATTTTTTTTTATGAACTGCTAAAACCAAGCGAAACTATCACTGGGGATCGGTATCGACTTCAATTGATGCGATTGAGCCGAGCACTGCGCGAGAAGCGGCCGCAATACGCGGAGAGGCATGAAAAAGTGATTCTGATTTGGCCTCACGTTGCCAAATCCGTTAAAACCTACCTTGAAACGCTGAAATGGGAAATCTTAACCCACCCGCCATATTCTCCAGATATTGCGCCGTCCGATTATCACCTGTTCCGATCGATGGCACATGGACTAGCTAACCAGCAGTGCCATACATATGAAGACATCCAAAAATGGCTTGATTCGTGGATAGCCTCAAAAGATGGACAGTTTTACCGCGACGGTATACGAGATCTGCCAGAAAGATTGGCAAAAGTAGGAGCCAGCGATGGGCAATACATTCAATGATTCAAATGTAACCATTTTTTCAGAATAAAGTTGTATTTTCATCAAAAAAACAGCGAGAACTTAGTTGCGCACCTAATATATTTTTAATTTTTTGGTTTTTTTATATAATATTTTTAAAAGTATATTTTGGATCTAATTTTCGGACTAAAAAATTTGGTTAACTAAAAAAGCTATGTTTTATTGTTGTCTGTGTGTCGTAATATTAATAAAATCGATATACCATTTAAAATAACGTGCAACAGCATCCACTCCATCAGTTTTTCCTTTATTTTTCCGTTATGTTTCAAGTAGACCGGCATTGCTTACATATAGGTTATGTGCTAAAAAGTTAAATTTTGGAAGAAGTGGGAAAAGGTGGGAAATAAACTTAACTGTTATGAGTTCACAAGGAATTACTCAACAACATGTATATAGTCACTTCGCGGACAAATGCGCACATTTTTTTTTAAACTCTTCCCAAACCATTATTTTTGGAAAGTCACTTTATGGACACTTACTGCAGACAACACGAACAATACCATCACCACAGATCTACCATTATATTGTACAAACCACACTTATTACTATTCATCATAATTTGTATTAAAATATTTCAATTCGTTTCATCGTTTCGGATTGAATTCGGACTAAATATCCCGAATTTTTTTTTCTGTGTAGTGCAATTTCGATATTATTGAAAAATCGTATTTCTTTAAAAAAGTACAATTGCAATTCAGAATGCAACAAGAATAACTTTCTATTTACTATATTCAAAAGAATATTTTTAAATGTGGCAGTTGTTGCATTGTATACGTACACTCCCGAAATTTAATTAAAGGCACCTTATTTTTGCATTAAAAAATATTGATTGACAATAACGGTACCTTAAATTCGTCATCAAGTGTGGTCATTGTTATTAGTTGTCTATTATAAGTTTCGAAAAAATCAGTTACCGTTAGATTTCAGGTTGCTTTATCTGAACTTTCGTTTTGGCGCAACTTTTCATGCGAAATTCAATTAAAGGCAGTGCCTTTGTAATTGTTCCCAAGAAATGTCCTGATGACAAATAAATTTCGTCGGTATTTATTTCAAGTGCTGAGTCTATTGATAAGTAGAAAATAACTGAAAAACGCAGATATCAATTCCGAATTAAATACAGGAAAGGGTACGGCACTATCATCCTAAGAAATTGCTAAGGTCCTTGCTAACAAGGATACTAAGAGCTCCAACCAGAATATTTCACTGATATTAACTCGTTTAGTCCCAGCAAAGGACAATTTGATCAAATTAATGAAAACTATATCAAAAATTGGTCTGAAAACAACAATCAAAAAATTTCCATAAAGCCCAAATCGGGAATTATTCGCTCCAGCTCAAAAAAAAACTCTACTGTATCCAATTTTAAAACTGATTTGCAGTTGCCAATAACAACACTTCGAGTACACCAAATTTTGTCGAGCAGCGACCGCTCAAAGTGAAGGAAATCTAAGTTGAAGACAGCTCTTACTGAAACCCATAAACTAGCAATACTAGATGTTGCAAAAAACCATACGTTTGTCTTCAACTTAGATTTCCTTCACTTTGAGCGGTCGCTGCTCGACAAAATTTGGTGTACTCGAAGTGTTGTTATTGGCAACTGCAAATCAGTTTTAAAATTGGATACAGTAGAGTTTTTTTTGAGCTGGAGCGAATAATTCCCGATTTGGGCTTTATGGAAATTTTTTGATTGTTGTTTTCAGACCAATTTTTGATATAGTTTTCTTTAATTTGATCAAATTGTCCTTTGCTGGGACTAAACGAGTTAATATCAGTGAAATATTCCGGTTGGAGCTCTTAGTATCCTTGTAAGCAAGGACCTTAGCAATTTCTTAGGATGATAGTGCCGTACCCTTTCCTGTATTTAATTCGGAATTGATATCTGCGTTTTTCAGTTATTTTCTACTTATCAATAGACTCAGACTTGGGCACAATTACAAAGGCACTGCCTTTAATTGAATTTCGCATGAAAAGTTGCGCCAAAACGAAAGTTCAGATAAAGCAACCTGAAATCTAAGGGTAAATGATTTTTTCGAAACTTATAATAGACAACTAATAACAATGACCACACTTGATGACGAATTTAAGGTACCGTTATTGTCAATAAATATTTTTTAATGCAAAAATAAGGTGCCTTTAATTAAATTTCGGGGAGTGTATGTATACAAAATAGTTATCATCATAGTTTATCAAGCGCGTTGAAGATAAAATTCTTAAAATATGAGTTGGATGTGGCCAAGATGGCAGCTATAATCTCTGCAAATCGCTTGAGTTTTCGCCGGAGTTATTTATATAGACGAAAAGTGGGTAAAATTGTAGTCCTTGCCATTGCTTACTGTTCTCCTCAGAAGGAGGAGCAGCTGCTGCCACTCGCTAGCAAATTGTCAAGTTGCGGTTGCGCTTTGAATTATGCAGCTTGCAACAAACTCGTTGCAAGTATGAATAAGGAGAGTGAGAGAGGTAAAGAGAGGTAAAAAAGTGGGGGAGGAGTATTCTGTGGCAGTGGCAAGCTGCAGGAATGGGATAGGCAGCTGGCTGGCATCCTTTAACATAACAGCAGCAAAATTTTGAAAGCTGCAAGCAGCTGAATTTATATGCAGCTTAGTTGCAGCCCAAAAATTCAACAAATTTTAATAATAATGAGCAGCGCACTAACAACACCACACACACACATACATACACGTGTGTGTTGCTTTTTGTTATTTTAGCAGCATATGTCTACACGCCCACTCAGAGGTACACACACATTGTTCTGCTCAAAATTTGATTGCAGCTGACGCTTAGCAAGGGAAAGGCGAAAAAAAACGGAGAACTCTCCCCTTTTGCCACCCCCATGCCGACATAATAATATTATGTTGCAGCTGCCAAGGCGCAGAGATCGTTGCAGAAACTGTTTGCTTAGCAGGAGCAGCAGGAGAATGTGGATGGGGTGGGGATGGAGAGGGACAGATGCGATTGTGACTGTGACGGTATTGGAGCTGGGGAAGGACAACATGATGTGGAATGTGTCGAATGATGTGGAATGTGTGGTCGCAAATGATATTAACAATTCATTAATTAACCTCGTTTCGTTCTGGGCTATGATGGCAACGGAATTAAGAAGAACGACGACTGCACCTGTGCTGAGCCATCGTCCAAGAGCCAAAATTTCTCTCGTCATTGTTCCGGTAAACGAGAGCAACAACAACAGCAGCAGCTACAGCAGTTGGCTAACGCTTAGTCGTATGTGCATATTTATACAGTTAGCAGAACTGATGCCTTCCGCCCACTTCTCAATCCCTAGATGCTTTACGCTAAGTTAACTTTGAGCTACTCTTAAAACTAATATTCGGTCACGCTGCAGGGGAATTCCCAAAAGCATACTTTTAAATTATTTGCCAGGCTTTAAAAAAAATAATTCAATTACAAAAATGAGTTTGTTTTGATTTTAAGAATTGCCCCATTACGGTAAACATTTATTGAAATGCTGGCATATTACAATAAAAAGTTAATTAAGATGAAGCGGAAATATTAAAATCACTGCGGACGGCACTGAAAGCAGCACGAAGGGTGCGAAGGCTACTGGCATATATACACAGGAAGAATGGAAAATTTGCTATGACTGACGGATCAGATCGAAAGGTATCAATTAACTTACAAATGTGCATACTGAGACCTAAGTAAGTTGGATGGGAAAAATTTTAATGATTGGAGCAAATGGGACCGTTAAAGTCTTTTTGAATTTCTGTTCAATTTTTTTACAATTCTGATCATTCTGATACGCGTCGAATGACACCTCGATCATCGAAATCCGATTACTGGTTCAAAAAATAATTCATTTTGAAATTTTAAGGGGCCTTTCAAAAATGAGATGAAAAGTCAGTCTGTTTGTTTGTTTATTTGTTTGTTTGTATCAAAGCGTTGAAATATCTTTAATCGGTGAATAAGGACTTAATTCCCGCTCAAAAATATAGAATCGTTTGTTCTACGGCTTTTTCGAAAAATCGCTGGATTAGCGGGAAATCGCTAAAACCTCTAAAATTAAAACCCTCATAGCAAACTATAGAAGCTACAGATATGATCTATAAAACGATGGAAAGGTATACTTTCAAAGTATTTTTTAAGTAAATAGGTAAAAAGCTACAAGTGAAATAAGGTATTTTTCTACACATTTTGGCGGTTTTTGAGAAAACGCCGCTAACGATTTTTTTTAATTTTCAATATGTTATAGTTTTTACAATTTCGCGTTTTTTGATATCCCATAAAAAGAACCTCTTTACGAGGTAAAAGTCTAGTGACAAAAACATTTTCATGCCCCAAAATGTCTGTTATAAAATTTTGTTGACGAATAATATAAAGTTCTACATATAAATCACTGCGGACGGCAGTCAGCGCTAGTGACGAAAGCAGCACGAAGGGTGCGAAGGCGACTAGCATATATACACAGGAAGAATGGAAGATTTGCTATATGTCCGATCAGGTCGAGTTATATACCGATCGAAAGGTATCAATTTAACTTACAAATGTGCGTACTAAGACTTTTGAAAACTCAACTGGTTCGTGAGATAAACAGGTGTAAGTGGGAGGGAAAAATTTTAATGATTGGAGCTAATGGGGCCGTTGGAGCCTTTTTGAATTTTCGTTGAATTTTTTACAATTCTCATCAAAAATACGCATCGAATGACACCTCGATCATGAAAATCGGACAACTGGTTCAAAAAATAACTAATTTTGAAATTTTTAGGGGCCTTCCGAAAAAACGATTTTTTTTAAATTTCAATATATTTTAGTTTGATATATGAAGCAAAAAATTTTACCGATAGGCTTGGAAGATATAACCTATTAACTGAATATATACGTTTTACTTTGAATTGGAATAGGGCAGCAGCAACAAAGTGTCATAGCAGCCAGTTTGTTTGTTTGGATCAAATCGTTAATTTAGCTTAAAAGTTTGAATGAGGACTTGTTCCTGCTCAAAAATCTATAAACGTTTGCTCTACGACTTTTTCGAAAAATCGCCCGTTTAGCAGGAAATCGCTAAAAACCGCTAAAATAGAAACCCTTATAGCAGTCAAACGATCAAAGCTACAGATGCGATCTATATATCGTTGAAAAGGTATTTCGAAGGGCTCTTAGGCATACCTTCAACGTTTTTTTTAAGTAAAAAAGTAAACAGCTACAGGTGAAATAAGGTATTTTTTTCCACATTTTGGCGATTTAAGAAAAATCTACACATGAAATCACTTTAAAATATGTTATATATTATAGGCAATTAGATTCCGCGTTTTTTGACATATAACACATATCTGTCAAAATTCGTTTGGACAAGATATTACCTATTAACTGAATATTCCTTCAACCTTCACACTACTGCATGTAAATATGCAGTATGTACACTGCTTGCAGCGTAATGCGGAAATTAACTGCTTGCAAGTGGTGAATTCTTTTTGCGGCAGATAAATCATTTTATAATCAAAAATATAGAATCGTTTGTTCTACGACTTTTTCGAAAAATCGCTAGTTTAGCGGTAAATCGCTAAAAATCGCTAAAATTTAAGCCCCCATAGCATCCAAATGATAGAAGCTACAGATGCGATCTATATATCGTTGAAAAGGTGTTTCGAAGAGCTCTTAGGCATACCTTAAAAGTTTTACTTTTATTTATAAGGGTAAAAAGTTACAGTTACAGTTACAGTTTAAATAAGGTATTTTTTCCCACAGTTTGACAATTTAAGAAAAATCTACAAATCATATCACATCAAATATTGCAATTTTAAAATTTCTGATGTCTTATTCAAAAATTTCTGATATCCTATAAAAAAAACCTCTTTACGAGGTAAAATTCTAGTGACGAAAACATTTTCAAGCCCCAAAATTTCTGATATCCAACTTTGTGACGAATAATATTAAGTGTTACACATAAATTATTTTAAACAAAATTTTGCATTCGGCACTGCGCAAAACAGTGAGTTTTATTTGGTCTGAAGAATTGAGACATTTTAGCGCAATGTGCCGAGTGCCAAAATTTTGTTTAAAATAATTTATGTGTAAAACTTAATATTATTCGTCACAAAATTGGATATCAGAAATTTTGGCTTGAAAATGTTTTCGTCACTAGACTTTACCTCGTAAAGTTTTATTATAGTTATTTTAAACAAAATTTTGGCATGTGGCAATAATATATTAGCTAGAGGTCTGCATGAATGAGCTAAAACTAAGTTCGAACTATTCATGTTCGATAGGAATTGAAAGAAGTCGAATGCGATGTCGAAAGATTTTGATTGAGTTTGTTAATTTTTGTCAAACTCAGTTGACAACGTTCATACGGAGTGACACGAGCTGAATGAGTGAGAATGCTATTTGTTTTGAGTTGATTCGAGTTTGATTCGAATTTCGATTTAATTTTCATATTTTCCTTTTTGCATGCGTATTTCCTGTTGTTGTTTTCATGTGTGTAATGAATATAAGAAAGAAAACAATGTAGAACAATATACAGCTTAATATAAATACAATTTATAAAATCAAAATCTAATTTTTATTAATAAGAGTCTTAAAAAAAATTGAATCTGAAAACTGAATTTTATTGACATTGTCTGTGTTGGTGGCAATAAAAAAACGATTCTTCATTATTAACACAAAATATGCGTATTCAGCTTGCTTTGTGCAATGAGAGAAAAATACTTTTCTGTTTATTCCACCAACCCACACAATCAAAATCATTATTCGTTTGCGACTGACCCGGAGGAAAATTAAAACAAAGTGAAAAAAAGCAGCCATTCGACAATAAAAATTGCGAATCATTCTATTGAATTCGGCCATTTCAAATTCATTATTTTCACATAGCACATTCCTTCATTCGCACTGATTTCGATAAGGAACTGTTATTTTTGAACTCAAGGTCACTCACACTCAAACGAATTTAATTCAAAGTGGCCTCGCACTCACTCAATTCCACATCGTTCAAATTAATTCATTTGATCTTAAATTTTAAGTCAATTCTTGCAGACCTCTAATATTAACACACATCTAATTTAATAACGAAATTGAGGTGTTTTTGACATGAAGAACCGCATGTTAACTGGCAAGTAAGCCAAGCCACAAATGTTAATACTCATTTTCATTCGCAACCAGCTCCTAGCCTAGTCGCTCTGAACTTTTTAAATAATTAATGTATAATGCATAAAGAGCGTTCGTTGGCAGTAGGGAATGCAAGAAGGAGCGGGGAAGGAGGTTGGGACCCAGTTCTCCCTGGCATGCCGAAACTCTGGTGATGTTTAACAAAAATAAGGGAAACTCAACTCGACAGAACTAAAACTGAACTGAGCTGAAATGAAACTAAGCTGAACTCAACTCTCAGTTGTAAACTGGGTGGGCCCACGACTCGGTAGCTCGGTCATAAATAAAAGATATTTTAATGTTTTTACTTAATTATGGCAAACCAATTAAATATTAAATAACATTGCGTTATTTATGTTTGCGGTTGTCTACGGGCGTCCCTCAATAGTTTTTCGAGGAATGAGCACAGAAATGGGTTAAGAAATGCCAAATTCAGATTGCAGTCTAGTCAAAGTCAGTGGGTCAAAAGGTGACAAATCAATCAGAAAATCATTTGACAACGTAATAAACTTCTGGCGGGTTAGAAAATCACAGCCAGACAGACGGCAATTTCCGCTTTTCAATTGACGCATAAATAACATGGTCAACGCAAGGCTCGACGAGCTATGAGCTTCGAGGTCTGAGACACTGACGTCTGGGTGTGGCATAATAAAATGTCTGATGCCCGATAAAGCGACAACAACGACAGGCATTTGAATGTGCTTAAAGAGAAGCAGAGAAAGGGAAGGAGAGTGAGAGTGGGAGAGAAAGAGAGATTTGCAGAGGCTGAATGGTCTTCCAATTGAATGCACGGCAGGTGGTGGCCTCTGCTCGAGGAGTCTTGAGCGCTTGATATTATCACTTCCTGGACATAATTTGGTGCCATAGGCCAAAAGGCTTAGCACTGCCAGCATCTCAAAGATGCCCTCGCTGCGAGTATCTGTGCAGTTGTATCTACATTACGAGCACTTCTAGCTGCGCGTGGTGAGCTTAAAAAATGCTAAAGCCCCATTTAGACGAGCACTTTTTCACCGACACTTTTTGTCATATTTTTTCAAAAAACTGTCCGTGTGGCGTAACCACACGCTCACCCATGGAAATAGAACACGTTCTATTCCATCGGTGAGCGATGGTGAGCGACAGGGACAGCTTTTTGACAAAAAGTGTCGGTTTTTTGTCAAAAAGCTGTCCCTGTGACTGTCAAAAGTCTCTAAAGAAATTGCACTTTGACTCATGCTTATTACAATAAGCGAGCATTTCATCTCGCCACCTGCAATTCAACTGAGTATAACATTGCTCAGTGTGTCTCAGTCTAAGACTCGGTCCCAATCTCCCCTCATTCCCTCTCTCCTGCATCACCTTCACCACAGTCGGAGTCAAGTGCGAGCCTGTGTAGCAAACGTAACGAACGGAAACGGATATTGCATACTTATGCCGAGTGCAAAATGGCAACGAGATGCGCCAGACACTCAGACAGCGCTTTAGCTAACGCTGGCAACCCTGCACCCCTGCAACCCTACAACTACCTACACTTGGCCACACACATGTATAAAGTAATACACACATCGAATAAAGCGACAGCCACCGACAAACTTTGTGAAAAGGACTTGTAAAATCAAGAGCCGATTAGATTCCATTTCAATGAGCAGCAAGCTGGTTGGTCATTTGGTGGTCCGAGTACCACACCCGTTCGCAGTACTCAGAATCCTCGTATACTCGAATACTCGTATCCTGCCAGCCTGCCATGCTGATATCGGCACATGGACAAAGCAAGGACTCGCATTCGAGTTCCGTTTATTGCCGTTTGCTGCCGTCAATACTCGTACCTTCAAACCTGTTCCTGGCAAGCGCTCCAAATTGAAACGGCCACAGTGTGTGGAATATGCAGATGGTCTACATGATATTAAGCATTGAGGATGCTTACGCCCCATCCACAGGGGGGCGGGGTTGCATATCTGTACACTGCACTTGATTAGTTCACAAATTAAACCAAGCAATGTCAAAGATGTATCCGTCTTCTATCTGTCTCTATGACACCAATATAATTACTAAACTGCTACAGACATACACTCAGACCAACATTTATTCGTACACCCTTTTTATACCCTGTGCCCATTGAAAATGGTCAAAAGGGTATATTAGATTTGTGTGATGTATGTAACAGGCAGAAGGAAGCATCTCCGACCCCATAAAGTATATATATTCTTGATCAGCATCAACAGCCGAGTCGATTGAGCCATGTCCGTCTGTCTGTCCGTCCGTCTGTCCGTCTGTCCGTCCGTCTGTTTGAACGCGTCGATCTCAGAGACTATAATAGCTAGAGACTTCAAATTTAGTATGTAGGTTGCTGGATACCGGACGCAGATCAAGTTTGTTTTTAAATTTGGATCGGACCACTATATCATATAGCTGCCATAGGAACGATCAGACGAAAATCAAGTCTTAGTATGAAAAAATTTTTTGTTGTTTGAGATATCTCAACCAAACTGACAGAATATGCATATGGGAAGGCTCCATACATTCTGGCCAAATTTGCTTGAAATCGGACCACTATATCATATAGCTGCCATAGGAACGATCAGACGAAAATCAAGTCTTAGTATGAAAAATTTTTTTGTTGGTTGAGATATCTCAACCAAACTGACAGAATATGCATATGGGAAGGCTTCATACATTCTGACCAAATTTGCCTGAAATCGGATAACTATATCATATAGCTGCCATAGGAACGGTCAGACGAAAATCAAGTCTAAGTATGAAAAACTTTTATGTTGTTTGAGATATCTCAACCAACCTGACAGAATATGCATATGGGAAGGCTTCATACATTCTGACCAAATTTGCCTGAAATCGGACCACTATATCATATAGCTGCCATAGGAACGATCAGACGAAAATCAAGTCTTAGTATGAAAAAATTTTTTGTTTGTTGAGATATCTCAACCAAACTGACAGAATATGCATATGGGATGTTTCCAAACATTTTGACCAGATTTGGTTAAAATTGGACTACTATATAATATGTATTTATTTATGTTTTATATGCTTATATACATATTATTAATTCTATAATAACCAATATTCTTTTTTGTGGAAACTGGCACAGGGTATGTTACAGTCGAGCAAACTCGACTGTAGCCGCACCACCTCGCGAGCGAAGCGAGCAGGGCGGAGCCCCCTTGTTTGTACTCGAACAGCTATATTAGTCAAGTCTTCCATAGAAAAAAATATATTTGGAAAGGTCGTTCGAATTCCGTTTGAATATGGCAAAACTTTCCTTAACCCATTAAGTATCCATTGAACAGACTGAGTTCAGAAAACGTAAATTTTTCAACTTTTTTCCTCGATTTTGACCAAAAAATGTTGGGATGCAAAAAATTCTTGAATCAATTCTAGTGATGCAAAAAAAAATTTTCAAAGAATATTTTTGCTGTATTTTTTAAAATTTTTTGAAAATCCTAAAAATGACAATTTTAACCCATTGTTTCCACTTTTTCCCACTTTTCACACAAAAAGTGCATTTTTCGACAATTTTCAAGACATTTTGAAAAATACAAGACAAAAAATATTTTTGAAAATTTTTTTTTGCAATCACTCCTAGAATTGATTCAAGAATTTTTTTGCATCCCAACATTTTTTGGAAAAAATCGAGGAAAAAAGTTGAAAAATTTACGTTTTTTTGAACTCAAAATATTCAATGGGTACTTAATGGGTTAAGGAAAGTTTTGCATCATTCAAACGGAATTCGAACGACCTTTCCAAATATATTTTTTTCAATGTGAAGACTTGACTAATATAGCTGTTAAAGTAAAAAAAAGGGTGTACGAATAAATGTTGGTCTGAGTGTATGTATGTATGTGTTTCATATTAATCACAAAGGTAGGCACAACCATTCGAATATTTATAGACTTATGAATATATTATTACATACATATACTTTTCTGTCCTCGCAAAAAATAAAGGGAGTTGATAAGAAGTAAAAATACAAAACATTTGCGATTTCCTAGTACAGGGGTGGGCAATCGAAGTGTTACCAATTAATAATGCTGTAATTTTGTCAATTTTTTTGTTTTTAATTTCAAAACTTCAGATTACTTTGAAAACATTTCAAATTTTACGAAAATGTATTTGTTGTTTGATGTAGCCACCCTTAGCGCGGATTACAGCATCGACTTGGTCGGGAAGGCTTCACACGCAGCACGAATGTGGTCTGATGGTATTTTGTTCCATTCTCGGAGAAGAGCAGTTTTCAAAGCGTTGACCGTCTCATATTTTTTAGCTGACACTTTGGCCTCCAGAATGGACCATATGAAAAAATCCATTGGATTTAAATCTGGGGAATATGGCAACCATTGCTGTGATGAAATGAAGCTGGAAACGTTGTTTTGTAAAAATCGTTGTGTTTGTCCGGCTTAATGAGATTGTGCCAAGTCTTGTTGAAATATCTAATAGTTTCTACGGAATTGTTTGCGTGCCCAAGGTACCAAAGCATCTTTTAAGACCTTTTTAAGGTAGATATGTTGGTTAACCTTTACGCCCTGCTCGATGAAAGCCAGTGGTGAGCGTCCTATGGAAGTTACTGCGGCCCAAACCATCACTGATGCAGGTGCTTGCTTTCGCAGAGCAATCCGTTGGTCTAAAGTGTCGTCTGATATGTCCTTTAACCATACGCAATCGATCTGCTTGTTTACAAATTGCTGAACTATAAAAATTTTTTCATCAGAAAATGCAATATTTTCAAGTTTGCCACAAACGTGCAAGTGTTGCACTTTTGCGCTTCAAGTCCATTTAGATAACTTCTTTTAACTGCGACATATATCGATATACTTTTGTAAGCTTGTAGAAAATTCATCAGACAAACACTAGCCAAAACATGAGCGCGCGGTCTTTTGCCGTTTGGATGCTAGAGCAGCGTATTGCTGGTAACACTTCGAGTGCCCACCCCTGTATTTCTGGTGTTTCAAATATTATCAAAAACATTATTAGACAAATACAAATTAATCTGAAAGATGAATTCCCAATTCTGCATATTTTGTTTCGGCACATTGCGCTAAAATGTCTCAATTCTTCGTACCAAATTAAACTCACTGTTTTGCGCAGTGCCGGATGCATAAATTTTGTTTACAATAATTTATATGTAAAACTAAATATTATTCGTTACAAAATTGGATATCAGAAATTGTTTGGCATGAAAATGTTTTCGTCACTAGACTTTTACCCCGTAAAGAGGTTTTTTATGGGATATCAGAAAATTACATCAAACACACATGCCCAGCGCAATAGCTATCAGCACTCCCAAACTCTGGCTGCTATGACACTTTGCTGCTGTTTATATATGGCTGCTACGACACTCAGTTGCTGTTTATATATTTCAGTTCACATATTTAGACAACTGGTAATGTCTTCCAAACCAATCAACAAAAATGTATGTATGATATATCAAAAAACGCGAAACAAGCTCAAACATATTGAAAATTAAAAAAAATCGTTAGCGGCGTTTTCTCGAAAACCGCCAAAATGTGGAAAAAATTACCTTATTTCACCTGTAGCTTTTTCACCTATGTACTTTAAAAAAGATAGTTTGAAAGAAAGTTTAAAAGTATGCTAAGAGCCCTTTAAAATACCTTTCCAAAGACGTATAGATCATATCTGTAGCTTCTATGGTTTGAATACTATGGGGTTTTTAATTTTAGCGGGTTTGGCGATTTCCCGCTAAACTAGCGATTTTTCGAAAAAGTCGTAGAACAAACGTTTCTAGATTTTTTATCGGGAATAACTCCTCATTCAAACTTTTAAGATAAATCAACGATTTGATCCAAACAAACAAACAGACAAATTGACTTTTCATCTCATTTTCGGAAGGCCCCTAAAAATTCCAAAATTAATAATCTTTTAAACCAGCGGTCGTATTTTAATGATCGAGGTGTCGTTCGACGTGTATTTTTGATAAGAATAGTAAAAAAATTCAGAAAGGCTCCAACGGCCCCATTAGCTCTAATCATTTAAGTTTTGCCCCTCCACTTACACCTGTTTATCTTAAGAGCCAGCTGAGTTTTCAAAAGTCTTAGTATGGGCATTTGTAAGTTAAATTGATACCTTTCGATCGGTATATAATTCGACCTGATGGGACAGTCATAGCAAATATTCCATTCTTCCTGTGTATATATGCTAGTCGCCTTTTGCACTTTTCGTGCTGCTTTCGTCACTAGCGCGGACTGCCGTCTGCAGTGATATGCTAGTCGCTTTCGCACTCTTCGTGCTGCTTTCGTCAGCGCGGACTGCCGTCCGCAGTGATTTATTGAGGGTTCAGTATTCGTTTTCCTCTCTTGCAGTGAGTCAATGGTATTGAAGTAAATAAATGCTAATAAAGTCACTCTGAAGGGCTTTTTAGTTTTATTTAAAACTTATTAAAACATTCTATAGTTTTTCAAAGTTTAGTATTTGCTTTTATTTCAATTCAATTTAAATTCGAGCTAATGGCTAATTTCAATCATTATCACTACATATGTATGTTTCTATTTGAAATTTTTAGCAACTATCCTCTCGCTTAAGAATGGCTTTGAAAATTAAGCTATCATTTGGATGGAATGCACTCAAATAGTTTAGCGAGTTTCCAGTAGACTTTACATCATGTTGTGACTTTTCATGATCTAATCATTTGATAGTATGCGAGCAGTGCAACCTGTTAAATTCATTGGCACATTTCCCAGTTCAGAATCGAAAAATCAAATCAAATTACAAACTGACTGTGTGTGGGAGCACCACTGAACCACTCGGCCACTCGTCCGCACATTACCTGGGCTTCGTCGAGCTCTTCAGCTCTGTTCAGCTCTTCATCTGGATTGCTCAGTCATGTATGCGCTTACCAACTGATTTGAGCTGGGCCCTCGGGATAGAAACTGGCCAACGCAGTAATAGTTGTGGTGGACAGAGGGGGGCTGGAAGCACTTGGAGTACGAATGGCTTGTCTATTTGTTTTAATCAGTGTAGTCGACCAGTGAACTAATCGTTTATGATTTGGTTTTGATTTTCTCAGCCCCAGAAATGTCCATAAATCAGGGGGAGGAGGTAGGTGAGGTGAGGTAAGCTCAACAAACGGTCAACTTTTTTATGGACTGGGCCACAAGCTCGGAAGCAGAGCAACGGCAACCGCTGAGCCACAGAGACGGCCGCTGTGTGTTTTCGACTATAAAATTAAATTGCGATGTGGTAGAAAGTTAGCAATGCCCAGTACAACAGCAACAACAACAGCAGCAACAACAAACTATTGCTTACTGCCCCACATTACACATTTGGCCACACACTTTCACACACACAGTCGCACACAATCAAGTACATATACATAAAGAGACTGCAGCAGCGAACAATTGTTCAGTGCATATCATTTGGTTAAAAGGATTCGTTTTACTCGACGCCGACAACGAAACCCATTCGACGACTATGTGTATGTGTGTGCACCACTGTCTGTGTATGTATGTATGTAGTACATATGTGTACGCGTGTAAATGTGTGTATGTACAAATCAACTAATCTACTCCCCACGGCGAAGTTACGAGAAGACCGACAATTATATCCGCTCTCTGCTCACAATTTTTGCATGTCGTAAAGTTTCTAGTGGTGCACAGACCCCAAGCTTTTACCCCGTGCCCCGCACCACCCAAAAGCGCCCTCCCCCCAAAGGTACCCCTTGTCAGTAGTTTGCACAGACGGTGCGCCAACATTCGGAGAGCAACATCAGCTTCATACACTCTGCGTTCTTAGGTCATGCACACCTTTCAGCCTGGTTCAAAAATTATTAAAATGTTCAAAGCATTCTAATATAAAGATAAAATTAGTTTTTAAGTAGAAGTTGATTTAGATTTGGCTTTCAAAATCATTAAAATCTGCGAAATGGGAAAACATTTTTAGTTTACCAATATTTTTTAATACAATTAAGTTAATTTCTTAGAGTTTTGAATTTAAAATAGTTTCTAGTTTTAATTTTAAAGTCTTAAGTCTGACACATTTCATTTTATTATCTTACGAACTTAATTTTCTTTTTAATTTTATTTAGAATTAATGATGTGTAAATTAAATATTATATATTGGCTCTGTTTTCATCAGATTTGAAATGCATTATTATTTTTAATCTTCACCAGAAATAAATTAATTGAATACATAAAATAATAATAATTAATTTCTGCATTTATTTTCGATGAGTAAATGAACATAATTAAAATTTCATATGCCATAGAGAGTTGATGAAAATAAGGTATTGTGAAATAAAATAAGTTCTGAGTCTCAGAAAGTTGTGTTTTAGAAACTTTCAAAATAATGTTATCAGCTAAGAGTATCTAAACGTAGTTGTTACCTCTTGACTTTCGCTGGCCGTTGCTTTATTTCAGCAGCATTGCGATTTTACAATTTGTATATCCCATATTGGCGTAAGTATTTGTGTCTCTCTACGTGTGTGTGTGTTGTGTCGAGTGTGAATCTGCCTGGCATTACTGTTTGTATTGCAAAAGTTGCTGTAACTTCGTTAAAATAAGCACTCTGTTAGTTTGTGGCACAGTGGCACATTTGAACGCTCCTCCTTCCTTTCCTTTCCGCTCGCCTCTCCCTGCTCCTGGTCAGTGGCAATGCAGCAGATTTGTCGGCGGTTTTTGCCATTACTGCCTCATACCTATCTTCTTTTTTTTGTTGTTGTTGTTGCTGTTGTTGTTGCCACTGCTGATAGTTGGCATCTGCATTAGTAATGGTGAGTGGCGGTGAATGGTGGCGAGTGCTGCGCAAATTGGGAGGATTTGGATTTGGAATTGGACTTAAACATAGCAGAAGCTTTAACAGGCCTGGTACAACTCCGCATCCCTAATCCCCCGCTGGGCACTGCCGTGTGCATGTGTCTGCTTAGAGTCGGCTGTGGATGGAGGTAAATGGTAAACTTACCGTTTATTTTTCAGTTAGAGCTCTTCATTTTCGAGTGCAGCTGTGTCGTGGTGCAGCTGCAACTGCAGTTCCTTGGTGGCCATTAAACTGCACCACTTTACACCACAGCCGGGAGCCCTTTCTGATGCCTTTTGTTTTTCGCTTTCGCGTTTCCTTGAGACCTATGGCTAAAACAATGCCGATACACGACTGCAGCTCAGGCCGAACTCTACGAGCACAAACTCCCCATCCTCCCCGACAATTTGTATTTAGCGTTGTTTCCTTCCGTTCAACACGCCGTATGGTGTACGGCACACGGCGAATGGAATATGGCGAAAGGCGCTTGGCAAACGGCTCGTTGGCAGCGCTGTCTGTAATGCAATTAAATCGCATCGACACGCAATCTCCGGCACGAGTGAGTTCGAGTTCACAACGTGCATCACTCCGCCGACCTGCAGCAGCAGCTCTAACAGCTCCAAGTGCTATTTTCACTGTTGTAGGCGTCGAGAATGGGAATGCCTTAAAAGCTCTTAAAGGTTTCAGCTATCCTACAGAATAAAAGCAAGGGAAAACCGCAAGAACAGAAAACTAGTGAAAATTAAAATATTGACCAGGTCAAAAATCAGCGCAAATGTTCTCGAAAATTCGAAATAATTAAAGTAGTTCTTGAGTGGAGTTAAAGTTCAAAGCAACTTTGGTTGGATACAAATTAGAATGTATAAGCGAAGACTGTATCTCGGTTCGACTCCTTCGTGAATTACGACTTATTTATTATTCCAAAAGTTGTTTCTTTAGTAGATAATGCTTTCAATCAATAAAAATTACATGGCACAAAAAATTGAAATGAATTTTAATCTAGGCATTACCAAAGCAATATATCAGCTCTTATAGCAATTGTCGATGTTAGTTTTTTAATATTTCAATAAAAAGTCAAAATTGATCAATTAGATAATTAATTATTCATTTCGAGAAAGATACTTAGAGAGAATAAACTATATGGTTTTTAACAAAATAGAAAAATCCAACAAATGCAAAATAAATCGCGCACCGAATTCGAAACCAAAGTTGAGGTTATTCCCCATGGAAAACGAAATAGATTGATATACTGAATGAAAATGTAAAACCAAGGCGACTTCAAGTATAGAAGTACTCGTAAGTCAAGAGCATAAATTATGATCATAAGAATAGCACAAACACGAATACTTCCGTAGAGTATTTGAATATTAAGTTGGCGCCCCTTTTAACTTTCCCCTCAGCCGAACAAGCACTTAGCTGTCCTCGCACTCTTACTTTTCCTTTTTAGCAGCCAGAGTATCAAAACAAGGAGCGAAGTGCAGCTAGTGCACAAGTGGAGCACTCGTCAGAGCTCTTCAGAGCTGCCGATAATCCAATTATGGCTAAAGTGTGGTATGGGTATGGGTATGGGTTTGGGTCGAGTAAGGGTCGGCTCTGACCGGCCGTGGCGCCAGTTAGTTTTGGCCAGGCTAAGGACGCCTCTTGCTATCTGCTACCTGCTACCTAGAACTATGTAGGTGGCGTGCGTCGCGTCTCTCACATAATTTGCGCCAGTTTATTTGCCTGTTCCTGGCTTTGCGGGCTTCTCGCGTTATTATCAAATTTCATTGCTCAAAACAGAGGTAAATGTGTGTGCATAAAAGGGTCACAGCCCGAACCCAAGCAGCTGCCAAGGAGCCGAGGCTAATGTCTGAGGTCTGCCGCAGTCGCAATCGCAACGAGGGTGTGGACTCGTATGCGGGATTTCCATTTGCTCCGTTTAGCGATTTGGGTTTGTTATTTAAAACACGTAAACGCTGGACTAAACGAAAGTGGTTGGGATTCTACCATAGATTTAAGGACAAGGCGTTAAAGTACCCCAAGCGTTGGAAGGGGCAACTATTCCAAATCCATTTCAATTTAAATGCCTTTGTCGCACTTTTCATTAGGCAAAACACAGTGTTAAGATTTCTAGCATTTTTTATTTTATTTTAATATTCAATTTCATTTGTATTGATATGGTTTCCATTTTCTTTTTTTTGTTTTCCATTTTTATTTTGTTTCTTTTTGCTTTATTATTCAACTACTTTAATTTCGCTTTTGCTGTCGGGCATAGTAGGAATAAAAAACATAATGCAATGCCATACTATGTTCAATATACGCTATTTATATATATATAAATGTATTTATATATATACAATATTATATTTAATAATAAAAATGCATTGGGCTCTTTTTTCACAACGTTTCCGCAGTAAAAGCACAATTTGAATAGTAAAATGACTACGTTTTATGTCCAGCGGCTTTAATTTATAAATATATATGTATTTCCATATACATATATGTATTTTGGGGCTCTGGTATTATAATTGATTTATTCATTTGCCCCATTGAATAGAGTTATTTATTTAATATTATTATTATACTTGTGCATTTTGCATCATCGTCGTGTAAACAACTACAATTAGTATCACGATTGTCATTGTTGTAACAAAAAAACACAAAAAAAATAAAAAATAAACAAAAAACAGAATAAAAAAAAAGGGAATTTGAAAATTTATTCCATTTAATTGGGATTCATTGTGTTTCCTTGCTGTTTTTCAGTGTGTGCACTCTGTAAATGTTTACGCTTTTCATTATGTTTTATTATGACCTTTTATTACTTTTTTGCCAAAAACTGATATGTACTTATATATGTGTTCAAAATTGACTGCCGCATTAGTTGGAAAACGTCATTTTAGTTCATTTCTCGTTCTCCTTGTCATGTGTGTTACCATTTATCATTTACCATTTTCGTTTTTAGTTGTACAAGTAATTGTGCAATGTGGCATTTTCTACGTTCATTAAAAAACCATTATAATTGCTAACCAATTGATCGTTTATATCATATGCGTATTTATATATAATATTATCTTTTCTTTATATATACTTATTGGCCTTCTGCTATATTATTTATATTTCATATTTGTATCTAGAATCGTTTTCTGCTTTAAAAATAAACTATTATTAACAACTTATCCGTCTAATAAATCTATTGATGCAAAAGTGTTCATTAACTACACTCTAAATTTGTGTGTGGGTGTGTTTGTATGTAGGTGTGGGTGTGTGTATGTCAGTTATTAGGAATCATCATATGTCCGTTGATGTGTATGCGTGTTAATGTGTCTGTGTGTAATCAATTGCATTAATTACCCTTAAGTTGGCCAAGACACAGCGCCATGCGGAGGGAGCTGAACTAAAATTACCTAATGGTCATTTGACAGGGTGTCTGAGAGACGATTATATAAAAACGGATAATTGGGCAATGTCAAATAGATAAAGGCGACTAAGGGGGAGATAATGAATTTGAGAGAGACTCAAAATGTTCTAGCAATACAAAAAAAGAAAAAATCGATGAGGACCCTCAACGGTAAAGAAAATGTTTACTTACACTAAGAAAATTGTCGATAATTGTTTAATTATGAAGGTCCTAATTTGATTCATTTCAAGTACTAAAGCTGTTATTAAAATCACATTGTCTAGCTCTTTTGACTAAATCTTTTTCATGCGTTGGAAACAAGGTCAGTTTATAAACATCGACTGTAATTCAAAAGAAAAATTTTACTTACGTAAAATATTATCTGGAAGTTTAAGTATTGGAAGCAAATATTTTATGGAATATGGAATACTTATGGAATACTTAAAAGCTATTGCTTTATTACGGAAACTTCGAGTGTGAGCAGTTTGAAAATTGGAGATTTCACTGTAAATAATAAAAGCTAAGATTAAAGACAAAATATTCGGAGTAATGCGTCTATTAGGAACTGTTCTGGAAAGATTTTTATGTAACTTTTAAACGAATACTACTGATTCTTTTAAAAATACTCATGGCATTCTGACGTTCTGACCCATCTGGCAACTAGTGCTTAAAGATCGTATTATCTATATATATTTGTAGTTATTTTAATCGAAGCTCCGCAACGCACGACGCCTGGCAACTGCGACAACGTGCCGCAGTTTTTGGAGTCCTAATTTATATGTCTATGTTATAATTATTATAATTGTATGTATATGTCTATATATAAAACTTAAAGTTATGAGTGGACATAAACCGATTTGCTGTTCGTTATTGTTAGGGTTCATTAGCTAATTCCAAGTGCGATTAGTTATTATGTTTAACTTTATATACAGTATCATACAAATTGCCATTCGTCAGTATCCTCAGAAGAGTTGATCGCAAGCCAGGGCAACTTACTTGGCCAAGTCCAGCAGCTAGAGCCAACATCAAAGGGATATGGTGAACAGAGGCAGCGTTAACGCCGCTGCAAAGGATAACAGAAAGATGCGCTGCCCGGAGCTGCTCAAGGCACTGGCCTGGCACAGCAAATCCTCGGGAAAGATCTCCAGAATGGGCAGGTGTCGACCCGACGTGGGATCGTGGCACGTATTGGCACGAGCACGCTATAGAGATTTAAGAAATACGAGATAAAATTTGATTAAAAATTTGTGCTTGAAATATTTCTTCGGTAAACCAAATTCTCGAGAATCCTGCAGAGCTCGGTTTTCAATGGTTTTCATAACGATTTCTCTGCGGGACTTTACAGATATAGAAACAATAGAAAAGCTTACGCGCATATCGGCTGTCGATAGGGGTAGCTTTGCCACACACAAAAAAATAAAAATTAAAGAAGTAAATGAAAAGCTGTATTAAAGAGATTATAGGGAGACTATTTTGGAACCCACCTGGACCATGCGTTTGAGATCGTCCTTTTGGATGACTTTGATCTGGGCCGACTCGCGCAGCCAACGCCTCAGCCAGTGCCCAAACCAGACCAGTCCGCACTCGCACTCGAGGGGATTGTGGGATGTGATGAGACCCCCCATAATGCTCCGGGTTCCCACCGTGTCCCAATAGCTCTTGTTCGGATAGAAGCTGTCGGCAGCGAGGGCGTTGATGCGATTATGCGAGATATCGATGGATAAATGAGGCACCTCGCGAAGTGTGTAGAAAATTCCCGGCGGTAAGTCGGAAATGCGTGTATGGGATATCTTTACTTGAAGTCGCTGGTTGCGTGAGAGGCCAGCGAAGACATCGGGTGAAATGGTCTGCACATTGCTGCCATACAGCTCCACCAGCTGGAGCTTTGTGTTGTTGGCCAACTTGGTCAGGAGTTGGCCCCCAATGTTGGGCTCCAGACAGTGAACCCTCAACTCCTGTAGGCCAGGCAGCCTGGCGACAATCTCTCCGAGATTCACATGCGAGCTGGCGTGGAGTTTGCGAAGGGAACGCAGCTTGGAAAAGGCCTGAGGATTTGCCACCTTAATGTCGAGCAGATTGAGCTCCGAGAGATGCCGCAGACTCAACAGATCGTGCAGAGTAATCCGACGGATGGGATTGTGGGCGAGGTCAAGAGCCCTGACCGAGGGTGGCAAATGATCCACGGCGCAGCTCGCATTGACCAACTTGTTGTGGGAGATGTTCACATGCCGCAGATGACGCAGGAGACCGAGAGGAGACAGCTCCTGCAAGTAGTTGCCACTGACGTCCAGGTAGGAGAGCAGCGGCAACTTCAGCGGTGGCAGCACGTAGAGTCCCATGTGGTGAAGGCTCAGCTTGCGAACCCGTGGGGTGTGCACAAAGACCTCGCGCAGATTGGTGGTAACTAGGGGATTCTCGGAGAGATCCAAATTGGTCAGGTTGTTGAGGAAACTAAAGGTGTTGTCCGGCAGAATGGTTATGCGATTGCGAGCCAGACTAATGTCGTACAGGAACTGTGAGTTGACAAACATGGAGGCGTCCAAATATTCCAAGTTGTTGCGCGACATCTGAATCGATCTCAGGGTAAAACCGATATCCGTAAAAGCCGGAACGGGCCAGACACTCAACTGATTGTCGGAAATGTCGAGAAACTCCAGGCGAGTGTTCATAAAGACCTCCCGAGGCAGAGCTCGAAGTCGATTCGAGCAAATCTTCAGAATCCTCAGCTTGCGAAGATTGGAGAACTGCTCCACCTGCAGTTGATCCAACTGATTGTGGCTCAAATCGAGCTCCTGCAGACTATTCAGGCCCTGAAAGCTGCGACGTCGCAGCGAGCTGAGATTGTTGTGAGATAGATTCAAAATCTCTAGAAACTCCAAGTCCCCAAAGGCATGACTCTGCAGGCTGCCCAACGAGTTGTGAGCCATGTTGAGGAAGCGCAGAGTATTCGCCAGATTGGTGAAGCTATCCGACTTGGCTACGTGATTGTGGCTGATGTCCAGCTGATATATGTACATGTAGCTGCTCAGCTCGTCGTCAAAGAGCGAGATGTGATTGTGACTCAGGTTGAGTCTCAGCGGAGTCGTTGCATTGGACACATAATGAAAGGACTTGAGAGAAATCGAGCACAGCTGATTGTGCATGAGATCCAGAGCTGCCAGGTTAGGGAGGATTGTAAAGGCAGCGTGGGAAATGTTGCTTAGACGGTTGTGGGAGAGATCAATGTAGCGCAGGAACTCCATGTTATGGAAGGCGTGACGAGCGATGCTGCGAATGCGATTCGACTGCAGGTTGAGAGTCTGTAGATCTCCTAAGTTGTGAAAAGTCTGTGGCTCCACACGCTCTAAACCATTGTAGGAGAGCTCGATCTCCACCAGATGACTGTGGGCATCGGGCAGAAAGAGTCCGCGGGGCAGAGACTTGAGCTGATTGAAGCTTAAATTGATGTAGCTCAGCTCTCGCATCTGCGCAAAGGACTCATTGGAGATGGTCTTCAGGTTGTTATTGTCCAGGCCAAGCCAGATGAGTTGCGAAAGCGGAAGTAGGGCGTCCAAAGGATCCAGTGATTCCACGCTTCTGGCGGGAAATACGGCAAAGGACAGCTCCAGAATTTTCAGCGTGTGCGAAACATTCTCAAAGACCAGAGGATGGTGTATGGTAATATCATTGAAGCTCAGACTGATCTCCTGTATTTGGTCCAAGCCCGAAAATGAGCCCAGATGAAGATGGGTTATTTTGTTGTTCCTCAACAGAATCGTCTGCAGATTTCCCCCCCAGCCGTCGACAGCGAAGATGCCTTCGGGAATGTCTGCTATGGAGTTGTATCCCATGTTCAGGTATGACAATTGTGTATAGTTTTTTAACCCCAATACGGGTATCATGGTAAAGTTATTGCCACTCAAACTCAGCACTTTCAGATTCTCCGTGAATGCGGGCAAATTGTTCAACTGATTGATTTGATTGGAGGTCAGATACAAGTATCTGAGACGATGCAATGAGGAGATGGCAACTGGCACACTGGTCAGTCGATTCCTTTCTAAATCCAAGTACTCCAGGGTATCGGTGAGACCCTCAAAAGCAGCGGGATGAACGCGTCCGATGACGTTGAAGGCCAGCACGAGATGCACAATCCCCGTGGCCCTGAAGACCTCCGCCGGCAGCTGGGTGACATAGTTCTGTTCCATGTTGAGGGCACGGATGTGGACATCCGAGTAGTTTTGCTGGAAGTAATCCGATTCCAAGTTCTCAATGCAGTTCTGGCCAAGATCCAGCTTCTCCAGGTGCATTCGCAGTAGTCGTCCTGGCGCCTCCTTCCACTGCACACTCCTCAGCAGATTATCCCGCAGACTCACAATCCGCAGTTCCGGCAATTGCTCGAACAATTGCTGAGGAAAGACACTCAGCAGATTACTGGACAGGTCCATTGTGACCAGCGATCGTGGCAAATAGTTGGCTGCCACATGGGTTATCCGATTGTTGGACAAGTCCAGCCAGAGCAGCTTCTGCAGCTGATCAAATGGACGCATCCCCGATCGATCGCCACTTCCACTTCCCGTGGATGCCACATGCAGCGCATTATTCGCTTCCATTCTGGTCTGCACCGCAGCCAAACTGGAGGGCTGTGAGCTGTTATCGCCTCCACTCGACAGCGAAGAGTCCAGGCTGCCACCTGGCGTCACTTCGGTGATGTCGTTGCCGGACAAATGCAGAGATCGCAATGTATCATGTTGCGCCTCCCAATTGCCATCCAGCGTTGAAATGTGATTGCTGCAAAAAAAGACAGCTTGTAATTGAACGGTACACGAGTAGAATAGATCTGGAAGTTTAAATTACATATTAATAACTAACTGGAAGAAATAATCGTTAAATCTATAAAGATTTACCAGATCTTATTGCGTCAAAAAACAATTCTAACAATTCTGTATTTATGGCTCGCCATAATTTTCGACACATTAATTATGTATTATCGTAACTATTAACTGTTAATTATTTCAAATTAAAAACACCATGATTATTAACTGATTATAACTGAAATACTTTGATGACTTAGTAAAATTAGATCAAATGTGCATCAGAACATCTATATTGTAAAATATGTAAGTTTTATACTGAACACACAGAATGGGCTGTCTTAAATCCGAATTTGTTATTTAATTAAACCGTACATTATTCGTTTTTTCAACCACTCGTTTATGTGAAAGTTCTGTATCTAACGAAGTCTTAAGTGGAAGAATCGTAATAAGGGTGGCCGTCTATAGCTATAATCTTTAACAGGATTGTGAAATATAATTTGTTTTCAACAGCTTGGCCTTTAAAGCATTATTTTCAGAATAAAACGTCAAATACGATACATACTAGTGAGTTTAATTGCTGTAATTTTCGAGACTATAAGAGCAAGAGATTTAAAATTAATTGTAGCAATCGCAAAGTAAGATAACTTTTATTGATTGACATTACGTCTCGTTTTTCGTCAAAGTTGATTTACAAGCACAAATTATTAGATATAATCCTCATGTTTTATGTAATCTAAATACAGTAGCGGACAAAGAAAACCGGGCACCATAAAAGGGCGGTTTTTGGGGTTTTATTCGACCATAGGAAAAACGTACGAGGCCTGCAAACCGTTTAAATGATACAAAACTTTACTAACTTTTTTCCTCGGGCTCCAAAAAATGTTTAAATACAAAAAAATCTTCAACAATTTTAATAGTGACTGCAAAATTTGTTTTCAAAAATATTTTCGCTAGCTTTTTTTTGAATTTTTTGAAAATTGCTAAAAACAACTATTTTAACACCTTTTTCCTCCTTTTCATATAAAAAGTAGCTTAAGGAACAATTTTCAATTTTTGCTATTTAAACCTCTATTTCTGTAGTTTGAAGCAGGAAAGCCAAAGCTGGCGCCATTCAGCGCCATACGTGTTTGCAACTGCGGTTTCAGTATCTCGTTTGGAAATCTCAGAAATGGAAAGTTAAAATCTGGTAGTCTTGACTCTTAAAATCTCTTACAAATTTACAAATTTATTATTATCTATAGGTAGATTCTACTGAATAATCACTCACCGTTGCGCTACTAGTCGCGTGAGGGAATGCAGCCTTTGAAGCGCCTCCAGCGGCAGCTGTTGCATCTTGTTGCCGGATATGTCCAGCGTCATTAGCGAGTACGTCATGGTGCTACAGAGAGAGAGTGGTTATTAGAAACAAATAAATAAATGTATTTAAATAATTTATTGGGGGTGCCACAGAAATCGCAGCGATTTAGCGTTTTGCGTTTTCAATAACCTTTTCCAACTAGAATAGGGGTTGACACCTTTTCAAATTAAATTATCCAGTGGTTTGTTTAGTAACTTTTTTAGGTTTGTTATTGCAGAACAATAATATTTTAATTTTTTTCCGTTTTAATTTATACACAAAAAAACCTCTTTACGAGGTAAAAGTCTAGTGACGAAAACATTTTCATGCCCCAACATTTCTGATATCCAATTTTGTGACGAATAATATTAAGTTTTACACATAAATTATTTTAAACAAAATTTTGGCACCCGGCACATTGCGCTAAAATGTTTCAATTCTAATACTAAATAAAACTCACTGTTTTGCGCAGTGCCGAATGCAAAAATTTTGTTTAAAATAATTTATGTGTAAAACTTAATATTATTCGTCACAAAATTGGATATCAGAAATTTTGGGCATGAAAATGTTTTCGTCACTAGACTTTTACCTCGTAAAGAGGTTTTTTTGTGGGATATCAGAAATTTTTGAATAAGACATCAGAAATTTTAAAATTGCAATATTTAATGTGATTTGTTGTGTAGATTTTTCTTAAATTGTCAAAATGTGGGAAAAAATACCTTATTTAACCTGTAACTGTTTACCCTTATAATTAAAAAAAAAACTTTTAAGGTATGTCTAAGAGCTCTTCGAAATACCTTTTCAACGACATATAGATCGCATCTGTAGCTTCTATCATTTGGATGCTATGGGGGCTTAAATTTGAGCGGTTTTTAGCGATTTACCGCTAAACTACCGATTTTTCGAAAAAGTCGTAGAACAAACGATTCTATATTTTTAATTATAAAATGATTTATCTGCCGCAAAAAGAATTCACCACTTGCAAGCAGTTTAGTTCCGCATAAAGCTTGCAAGCAGTGTACATACTGCATATGTACATTCAGTAGTGTAAAGGTAAAAGGTATATTCAGTTAATAGGTAATATCTTGTCCAAACGAATTTTGACAGATACGCGTTATATGTCAAAAAACGCGGAATCAAATTGCCTATAACATATAACATATTTTAAAGTGATCTCATGTGTAGATTTTTCTTAAATCGCCAAAATGTGGAAAAAAATACCTTATTTCACCTGTAAAAAATTACCTGTGTACTTTAGAAAAAAAGTTAAAAGGTATACATAACAGCCCTTCAAAATACCTTTTCAACGATATATAGATCGCATCTGTAGCTTTTATCGTTTGACTGCTATAAGGGTTTTAATTTTAGCGGTTTTTAGCGATTTCCCGCTAAACTAGCTTTTTTTTCGAAAAAGTCGTAGAACAAACGTTTCTAGATTTTTGATCGGGAACAAGTCCTCATTCAAACTTTTAAGCTAAATCAACGCTTTGATACAAACAAACAAACAAACAGACAAACTGACTTTTCATCTCATTTTCGGAAAGCCCCTAAAAATTTCAAAATTAATTATTTTTTGAACCAGTGGTCCGATTTTGATAATCGAGGTGTCATAAAAAAAATTCAGAAAGGCTCCAACGGCCCCATTAGCTCCAATCATTTAAATTTTGCCCCTCCCACTTACACCTGTTTATCTCACGAACCAGGTGAGTTTCAAAAGTCTTAGTATGCACATTTGTAAGTTAGGTTAATACCTTTCGATCGGTATATAACTCGACCTGATCGGACAGTCATAGCAAATTTTCCATTCTTCCTGTGTATATATGCTAGTCGCCTTCGCACCCTTCGTGCTGCTTTCGTCACTAGCGCGGACTGCCGTCCGCAGTGATAATTTAATTTATTAATATTACAATTGTTTTTGTTTATCAAAAAAAATTTAAAAGTAATTGGCGCTAGAAAATACAGTCGAACTTCCCTAACTCGAACTTCCCTAACTCGAATTTTCTCTAACTCGAACAAAATCGAGTGGCAATAGCGTTTACTGAGCAAATTTCATACAATTCTGTCTCCCTAACTCGAACTTCCCTAACTCGAAGTTCTCCTTAACTCGAACAAAAACATTGGCCCGTACTTCTGTAAGTCGAATTTTTCGGGAAAATTCCCAATAAAGTTAGAAATTTCTTTTCGTTTCTATTTTATGCTTTCGTTACCGGCTCGTTTTGATACGTAATATTTATGTACATTAACATATGGTGATGGTATATGATAGATATTGCATCAAAAATTACTTAAGCTTGTGAAATTGCTTTTGGAAAGATGTCAGCGCATCAGCTCAAAAATATTTACCATGGCACCAGCGCATGTACTAAAATGTTTATCTCTTTAAGAAATCTTTAAAATTATTAGTTAACGAATTCGAAAGTGGACAAAAAAAATTAAAGTGGCTGAAAAATATGGTATCTCATCGAAAACAGTTTCCATTTTTTTAAAAAATGGAAAATTAATTATGTCATTTGAATCGGGAACTTCTTCTGGATACAGCAAAAGAACGATAAAAACATTTTTTGAGATTATTAATAGGTCTTGAAAAAACTGGAATCCTGTTTTGTTGAAAATAACAAGAAATATTTGCATTTTGAAATGTATTTATGATTGAATGAAATTGTAGTTTCATTTAAAAAACTAAAAAAAAAATTCCCTAACTCGAAGTCTCCCTAACTCGAACTTTTTTCTGGGATAATGGTGATTCGAGTTAGGGAAGTTCTACTGTATATGTATGTATATTGCTCAACAACTCTATCAACTGTCTGCCATTAGTCTGTCAACACTTCGAGACAACTGCTTTTACAAATTGCACAATTATCTAAAGATTTTCTTTTGGTAAAACTCAAAAGAGTTTTTTTATTGCTTAATTTAAAGAAAACTAAAGTTGTTCCATAAAAATGTTGCTTTAATTTCATAAAGCTGTGCAACAGGTCAATCCGCAAAATAATTTTTTGCGGAACGAAATAGCGCAGAAACAGCTGGCGTCCACTGCTGCCACTTAGTCCGATTTAGATTTTCGAAGTAAGGGTCAGCGATGCCACATTTTATGTCAGAATTCGAAGTAAGGTATTTAAAAAAAATATATGGAACCACTTCAGTTTTCTTTAAATTAAGCATTAAAAAAATAGCTCTTTTGAGGTAAATCCAGTTTTTCCGAAAAAAAACATTTTATTTATTGTGTAATATGCGAAAAAAGTGTTACGAACAGTTGCCAGACTAATAGCAGAAAATTGCTAGAGTTTTCGAGTATTTTTAATTTTTTCGCGCCAATTCCTTTTCAATTTTTTTCATCTGAATAAAATTAATTATTATATAAATAAATTAAATGATTTAAATTAAAACCAAAAAAAAAAAAATTCGTATTGTTCTGTAATAATAAACATACAAAAGTTGCTAACCAAACCCCTGGATAATTTAATCTAAAAAGGTGTCAACTCTTAGCAGCCATGTTATTGAAAACGCTAAATCGCTGCGATTTCTGTAGCACCCCCGTATAAAAATAGGTACATATTTAGTTATAAAGGTGAAAGTTTCGCTAAATTTTTATAAATGAGCTTTGGGCGCCCCGGTAACAGACACGCCCCTTGGTTATTGAGGTGCTGCCTGTCTGCCTTTTGACATATCCTACACACAAGTCAGAAAACAAATATTTAAACTTAATTAACGCACCGCAAACCCAACGACGAGTCGTGTGACCTGTCTCCACCCCCCGCGGCACTTCATTAATACGTAGTTACACACATACACACACTACAATACACACACACACATATATACATATATAAATATATATAGTGGAAAAAGCGAGAAGAAGAGCGACCTCAATTATGAAAACCACGAGGTTTAACAAACAAGCATCAGAGGCCTCTGCTCAAAGCGACGCGCTCTGTTGATATGAGTCCCTGTAGTTAAGAAATACAGAAGGTCTACTTAGTTTTCAAAGGCAGCAAGTTCGTTACAGGTAAAAGAAAATTGTATGTATGTTATCTAAATAATCAGCCGATTGGATATTGCAATAGTGTCTGCTGGTTTTTTGAACATATCATACTAAGCAGATCAAGATTGTTCAACATGTACCGCAATTACAAGGGCCATTAGTTTTGACAGATATGGCATATTTACAAAAGACTGATACCAAGCAAAAAAGCTTAAGGATGCTCAAACAATTGTTTGAGTCAAGTAACATTAATTTCTAATTTCATAGGAATGAAAAGACGGTTTGTTTCATACCTGTTAAATTTCGATTAGAATTACTAATCAATTAGATTACAAAAAATTAAAAAAAAATCTAAAACTATTACAATTATTCAAATATAATCAGAAAAAATCCAAAATAATCACAAGTAATCTTTTTGTGTGAAAATTTCAGCCCAAAGTCATGAAAGACCACAACCTGAGCATCTTTGGTCAACATCACATCGAATTCAATTATATCCGCGTGATTCTGTTGGGCACGTCGAAAAGCATAGGGCGTGTTCTTCCTATAAACATTCAGGCCTGTTCCGGTTTTCACTTGTTTTTTGCGAATTTCAATCCGCAAGATTTGAACGAATTTCCCTTAAAATTCCTTTACATTTCCTACGAGTTACCCTCCGAATTTTCCCCCCACATTGTGTTGAGTAATTTTTAGCAGAACAGTGCTGGAAAATGTTCTGAGTGAATCAGACATTTGCGTCAAAAGAATTTCCGCCTGTCAAAACGTGTGATTAATTC
Organism: Drosophila recens; assembly: GCA_037043495.1. Classification (NCBI taxonomy): domain Eukaryota; kingdom Metazoa; phylum Arthropoda; class Insecta; order Diptera; family Drosophilidae; genus Drosophila; species Drosophila recens. The sequence continues at coordinate 49,063 of JBAMBJ010004484.1, forward strand.
ATCATTTATTTATTTAAAAATAAGTGGAAACCTTTTTCAAAAGTAAAAAAATTGAATTCTTTATTTTACGCAATACTTAAAATTACTTAAATTGTTGTTTAAAATAAGTACCAATATATTTACTAATTTCTTCAAATACAAGGGCAGCCCTAATAAACTTCCCATTCATTTTTACAAATTCTTGCGGGTTAGAGTCTAATCGATTTTGAGGTATGATGAAATAAAAATTATTTAAAAATCAAATAAATTACTGTTTGTTTATCTGATGATGTTTCCTTTTTCTAAAACATTGGATTATTTTATAAATATTTTGTTTTTACTTTAATTTTATGCTAGGCATTCCAAAATCATAGATGTATCCCTTCCAAAGTCAAACTCACTAGCTCAATGTCACGTGAATTCAATCCGCAAAATCTTGCCGAAAGTGAAAACCGGAACAGGCCTGATTATCATTTAATTTATATGTGTTTAGACTTCTAAACCAAACAATACAGTTTTGACTTTGACATTGTATTGTACATTTTGTACATTCCTATTTGGTGAGTATCGGATAGTGAAACAATATTTAAAATTTAATTTGTTGTAAGACAATTATTTAAAGCCTTTTTTGTCCATATACAGGCCTGTTCCGGTTTTCACTTTCGGTAAGATTTTGCGGAAGTGAATTTCTTTAACCTGTTTTAATATCATTTCGGCGAAGTTCTACGGATTTATTTCACTTTGAGCTGATGAGTTTAAGTCCGATAAAGTGAAAAACGAGCATTTTTAAATACTTAGCTTTAATAGAAAGTGAATAAATGCATTTCACTAAA
>JBAMBJ010004488.1:0-93775 GCA_037043495.1 Drosophila recens
GATACCCTCATTTTTCATGACTGTTTGTTTAATTGGTATCATCATTTGCTGTCAGGGTATGTAACCGTCGGCATAGGCCACCTCCGTTTCTTTACGTGGTCATCACTTCTATTATTAAACCCAAAATTAACATGTTTATAACTTTTTTAATAATAATAATAATGATTGGTAATGTTATCATTATCATTTTGGGAATAAAAAATAAATAACAACAATATGTCCGGCTCATATCTATAAAATAGGATATTTGTATATATCTGGTATGATATTGCAATTGACATAAGCATGAGAAGCACTCTCTAAACAATATTATTAACATTAGCTATAACATTAGCTATAACATTAGAATTAGCACTAACCTAACAATTAACATTATTTTACATAATTGTATTATTATTTGCATTGTCATTAAAGTTGTAATTAGCTGAATAAAAAGCAGTATGTATATTTTTATTTTTCTTGTTTACTTAACGCCAACCAAGTGCAGTTTACTTAGATTAAGTTAATAAATGTAAAATTAACAAAATAAATTAAACTGATTAGTTTATATTTTTGGAATTTTTAACTGAAAATATAAAAAAGAAATATAATATTTATAGTATAAATGTTAAAATCTTGGGGTATTTACAAATTTTTTTTAATGATTTAATATAATGAACTAATTTTGCAATACACTCACTATTTCAACACTGAAATTTCGTGTGCACACTATTTTGTGTTGATTGATTTAAGTGTATCTCGATTGTGCACTATTTGCTCGACTGTATTTGTACTCAGAAGTCTGCGCCTAATATTTCCTCTGATATTCGTGTTTGGCAAAGTGCAATCTAGATAAATATAAATAAAAGGTGGAAGGCATCCAGCTATATATCAAAGTACCTTTTATTGATACAATTGTCGAAAACATGGTACACATCAAATTTACAACATAATATTCGTATATATAGTCTTATGAGTGTCATTGCTTTGTCCGAATAAAGAATGAGAGAGAAAGAGAGATAAAAGGAAAGCTCCCCGTGGCCAACCGATGGATGCGATTTCGTATTTGCATTTGAAAGAAAATTACAATTGATCATTGAGGGCGCACAAACAACGCAGATGCAAAGTGAAAGCGAATAACAGATACAAATAAATATGCATCTTTATCTATATCAGTGTACATATATGTATGTGCATGTAACTGTATAGGAGTATGTTTGTTGAACCGGGAATGATGTGAGTGCGGTCGCAAAATCTGCATTCGACTATAATAAATCATGTGACTGTGGCTTTCAGCCAAAACTAAACCAAAAAGACATTCAGCCAGGGAAAAGAACTAAGAGCTCACAATGAAGTTGTCTGTTTGCTCTGCACAGGACCAAAGGACTCACTCAGTATCTGTGTGTAGTCCTCTATATATTTGCTAGGGGCTCTGCCGAAATATTTTCAATAATTTCACGCTTTGGTGGGACTTTATGCCCGACAGCGGACTGTTGAGGGTTCGAGGGACGGAGGAGCGGGGCGGATGAAGTCGCATATTGAATTCAATAAATGCTCGAATCCTTGGTCATAACTGTGTGCGGCAGTTGACGACTGGTTCGAATAGAGCAGTTGATTTTGACTTGCTGCTTGGGTGGCATGTAATACGTGGATTGCGGCATGTAATGTCATACAGATGACGACTAATACGACGCCAATAGACGGTTAAAGGGGATAAGGAGAGGTTGGAGAGAGTGTGGACAGGACTCAACAATTTTAATAAGCAAGCTCTTTTAAGGCAAACGATGCCGCAGTTGCCACAATATCCGCAGCGGCAGAGGCAACTTTTGATCCAACTTGCGGCCATTTACATGCTCTTATGTACCTACTTATGTAATAACATACATACATACATATATATTATTTTGTACATATTGATTTTATGCCTTATTTCGCATTGAGGCTATGGCTGAAACTTTAGAGTTTGGTTTGCGGCTTTTAAAGTTACGTACTTCAACTGGACTGAGTCTGGGACTGGGGCATGCAGCACGACGAGGCAAACACATAACTTTTCCTTGGGTCGGTGGAGAAGGGAAAGGGAAGGGGAAAGCAGCATAGAGGGGTCCACTTCGTTGGCCGTCTCTGAGTAATTTAAATACATAGTTGGTTCGGTAAAGTTTAGTGCGAAAACTTAAACGGCTTTACAAGTGCTTGGAATTTTCTTGCGTTTAATTGTCGGTTCAGTTGCCCAAGGACCCCGGCCGGACTTGATGCACATATCCTTGCATATCCTTGTAATTTGCTTGCCATTGTGTTGGCAATTTGTCTCAAATATCTAAAGAAAGTGGTCTTACTGCCTGCCAGCTTGTTTTGGCTCCACATTTGTTTATTGCATATTGTGGCATGCATCAGATTGTGCCACAATTATCGCTCTCTCTCGCTTTCTCTCTCTCGCTCTGTTCATTGGTATTGCTGTGATTGTTTGTGTGCCAACTATTGTTATGCTGCTGCACATAATTAAATGCTACTCGACTGCCTACCAGAGCCAGGACCAGGACCAGGACCAGAACCTGGCCTCCTCTTACCCCGCCCCTGTGTTCAGTTGCTTGCAATCGCTTCTGGCATATTGGCCGTATAATTTACAGTTTTGTGTGGCTTTATTTACCATCCGGCTGCCATAATAATTATAGTTTCCAATTGAATACGTAAGCTAAAGCTTGCATTGAGGTTTCCAGCTAAGGACATGATATCAATAGATGCTGCAAGCTTATTAGGCCATCCATTGCAAGCCAGGTTAATGCCAGTGTTGAATGCATTAATCATTGCAACCAGTTGCAATCATTGCACTCGTTAGTCAGTGACAATAAAAATGACGAGCTGACCACAAAAGCTGCCCACACGGCGGCCACGTAACTTAATGTCCTGCGGTCTGATTGTGGTCAGCCGCAACGAGGGGCGACAGGGTGGCGAAGGGCGGGGAAGGGCAACCAGTGATGCTGGCTAATGGATGTTCGGCTGGCAGATGTCAATGCCAAATTGGTTTATTAAACGCAATAACATCAACAGGGCGCGTTTAAAAATGAGTGCACAAACAAAAAGTTGTCGGCTTAAAGCCACAAGCACATCCTGCAGCGACTCCTGCAGCATATCCTGGCAAAGAGTTTCGACCATTATCCACAAATTGGTCAATAAAATGGCACAATACGCAGACGGGCGGATATGCGGACAGTCGACGGATTAGCCAAGGGCACAAGCTCACCATTTAAAGTGAGCGGCATGTGGCATGTGGCATGCAATATGCTTGCATCACATGCTGTTGCACAGTATGTTTACCTTGTAAATAAATATATATGAAAGCTGTCAAAGCAAGAGAGAGAGATTGAGAGAGAACTGGGATGAGTATTAAAAGATTTGTCAACTGGGCAAAGTTTTGGCCATGGCTGGAGGCGCTGTTTGTGTTGTGCCACAAGAACTGGAACTGTAACTGGAGCTGGACGCTGCCCAATGCTGCTCACCACTTGGCCAGCATTTTGGGAACGCTGGCTAATGTCTTTGTAAGTGCGCCATTGCCGATGCCGTTGCCGGGGCAAGTGCAAAAGTTTGGCAAGCGCACATTATTTTTTCATCTTTAGTGTGGCCCAAACTGAAAGTAATTTACGCTCGTAAAAGCTGGCGAGCCAAAATGCCAGAGCACAGCAAACTTTATGAAATTTATATTCGAGCATGTCGAAGCAAATGGACGAATGCCGAGCCGAAGGGGAGAGCCCACTGACTGTGTGTGGGCCTGCTGGGGGAGAACAGGAGGGGAATGATGCTGGTTTTGGGTGTCTGCTGTTGAGCCTATAAAAACTTCGACAGCGCATTATTTTGCTTGTTTCTCCTTTGACAACAATGCGGAATGGAGCTCGGAGTTGGTGTCGAGCTCGGATTTTTTATTGGGGCGGGGCAACAATTTACGTGCGCTCCTAAAGTTCAATAAACGAAATATTTCTGGCCATGATCATTATTTGGCAAACGGAGCGCATAATAAACACATAAAATAAACAAAACTTTTCAATAATCGACTTTTTTCTCCCATTTCTGTTTATTTTTTTTCGGTTTTTGTTTTTGTCGACAGGCCACAGCCTCCACAAGCTCGCATCTCCAGACCAGTCTTTGTTTAATGTTTGTTTGCGGATCAGGCGCAGAGTACGAGTACTCGTATTCCAACATCAGGACCAAGTTTCAATGACAAATGAAAAAAGTTGTATTCGACGATTTCATTTTTTTGCTTTTTTGTTGCTGCTGCTTCTCAAATAAATACGAATAATGCTTTAAAGTATGTGCGAGTACTAAAGGACATCTTTAAGAACATGAAGTAAACTATTTTTCAATCGTTCCCAGCCCTCACAGCAGCACAGGGCAACGAGCTCTGCGATGAGAGATGAGCCGACTCCACTTTGGAGATTTTGGGAATTGTATCGCAATTTGCATGCGCCGCACACTCAGATACAGATACACACACATACCTATGCACACACAGACATATATAGAGCAGTCAGGAAAAGTGTTAGCAATGCAGAGAGAGCCGCTAGCCAAGTGTACGAGTATGCAAATAAAAAGGCAACATTGTAATTGGGGGAAATATATGCAAATTATTCATCATTGCTGATTAGAAGACGCACCACCCAAAGCGATGACAAGGCAGGGCTAGAATAGAGGAGAAGGAGGGAGAAAGAGGGAGAAGGAGGAGAGAGGAGCGGAGAAAGTAGATAAAAGCAGAAATAAGACGCCCAAAGAGGAATAGCCAGGAGAGCAAAGCAAAGCTGAGTCAAGTCGAGTTTATAGCTAAGGGAAGAGCAGAGAAGAGAAGCGAAGAGAAACGCACGCTTGTTAGGCACAATGCGTTGTCGACAGGAAGTAGTTAAGGACCCGAGAGGCAATCGAGAGGAAAGGGCAATTTGCATCCGCTGCCTGGTTGGAAACTCGAGTATCTGATGTTGCCGTTGACGCTGCAGTGGCAAGTTGAGTTTAAAGAGCCAAATGGCAGATTAGTTTTGATTTTTCCGTTGGTCGGAAAATTTCCCTATTGAATCTGTGGTCATAAAGCCGCCAAATTGCAGCGCATCTACTTTGCATATTTGAGTGGCCCGAGCGGATAATACGCCAAGGATCTAAGGATATGTTAATTTGACCCGAGCACACAGCCATAGACGAGGTGTCCAATTGATGCGGCTCACTCAACAATGGACCCAAGTGATTTGTGAGATCCGCATAAATTTACACATAATAAAAATCCATTGCCATTCCCATTCACATTTACGATACTAGCGTCAATCTCTGATATGTGACGCCACCGAAAACTTTGCATAACAAAAGGCCCAAAATAAAACCCATATTAAAAGTGTAATGCAGTGCAGCCTATTCAATCCCATGCCCATGCCCAATCCCGTACTTACCCAGTATTTCGACGGTATGTGTAATTTCACGTGGTTCCATAGTGGCAATTTGGCATATGTAATCGCCGGCATCCTGTGGCACAGCATCACGTATCTGCAGATTGAAGCCACTAACCAGACGCACGCGCGGATCGGGTGTCACCTTAACGGAGCCGGCAGTGAGGATGGCGATGCCGCGTTTCCAGGCAACCACATATGGCTCTGCAAAATGAATACAAGTTGAATACACTCATCAGTTATAATCGTATCTTGTCTGATGCAACTTAATTGGTAAATGCGACAAGGCAATCACTTAAATTACGATGAAAAGATTGAATAAAAAAGTACACAAGCTCACACACACGCACATACATACGAGTATACTCATATACATACGAGTATTCGCAAAGTAAATTGAAAAGTCAGAATTCAAATGACTCAATTACAAGGCATTTCAAAAGATCTAAAAGGCTAGAAATTCAATTTGGCATGGACTCGCGCACAACATCAACCCAACAAACACACTCACGCACACACATGTTCAAAAAGGGGCGTGGAAGTGGGCGACAGATACTCAGCAACACCCACTTGATATCCGCTAATGTGCGGCATTTGCAATCATATGCTAGGCACTCGATTGGGGAACAGGAAAGCGCATGGAATTGGTAATGCCAAGGGGAAGGGAAACGGGAAAGGGGAAAGGTGAAGCGATGGCAATAGAAAAGGGAAGGGGGTTGGGGCTGTATATGCAGACACTTTCAACAGGCAGGATAGCAGGCAGCCAGACCGCTAGACAGACACTCAATGGCGCATTCATCGAACTCATTAATTGTGATTCCTTTTCAATTTATGTGTTGTGCTGTGTGTTGTGTGCCCCGTGTTGTTGTTCCTTGTTGTAAAAAGCCGAGCACGTGCTATTGCTATTCGCGATGTTCGTATTGGAGGCCCTTGTTGTACTCGTATGCATATTAAAATTGAAATTGAAGTTGCCGGATTTGCTACTAATGATGTATGACTTCCGCGAGCGATGCTCATTAAAAATTAAAACAACATTTCCAGCGCTCGGGATTTTCATCTCGCGCGAGTATTTCGGCAAAGCGCTGAAAATAAAACATCTCCAACTCATTATCGACGCTATACGTAGTAAATGAGGCAAGAATTAAGGCAGACAGAGACAGACACACAAAAAGAGAGAGAGAAAGAGAGGAAAAGAGGGAAATCAATTGGTTTCAAAGGAAACACAAACTCAACATATGTATGCATGTATGTATGACTTCATATGTATTTGTGTTCACGCAGCTTAGAACTCACACACACACACACACTCTGGCTTGGTGGTAATAAAATGCTTATGAAGTCATTTACATGCGCATTCAAAAAGCGTATTTATTTGCAATGAGTTCAACAACATCAACAAGCCGAGCAAGTTGGCAACCAGCCTTCCGAGAGAGGTAGAAAGGAAAGAGGCAGCCAGAGGACGTTGTGCAACACTCACACACTTACACTCACACTCACATACTCAGTCACATTCACGCGAGCAAATAAATAAACTAACGCCACCTGCTGTCGTTAGCGTGCACTACGAACACGGAGCTGAAACTGAAGCCCCCCTCTGAGAAACTGCCTTTGGAGCGAAAAGCATAACTCGTGCTCTGGCGGAGAGTCGTTGAGGGGTGGGAGGAACAGGAGAATTGAAGTTGTGTGTGGCTTCTTTCATTCTGTCAGTTGCTTAACGGCAGGCAGCCAATGGCACAGACTAGTTCAGCCTTTGTAAAGTCATTCGAATAAGGTGAACAGCTCGGGAGGGACAAGAAATACGCTAAATAAAATAATAATACCATCACCTTGTTAGCATTTTTCCTAACGCTATTGGCCATGACTAGTTAAACTATTGCCTAGTTATTGATTGCCTTTATTTTATGAAAATCAAACAAAAATATGAATATTTTGATTTAAAAGGTTCAAACTTTTGCCACATGTCTGGTATCCTTTTAATAAAAGTAGATTACCGTTTTTCATTTTTAATTAAAACTATTTGTGTTAGAAAATCAATCTATTTTATTCAAAATTGTAACATAATATAATCAGGTCACTTACAGGGTTTCTCTTATTTTTACTTTGCATTTTAAATTTTTGCACCTAATCAAAATATTGAGCTGAGTCGATACTGCGATGCCCGTCTGTCCGTCTGCTTCTATACAACATTTTTTGTTTCTTAACCAATTCAAGCCCACAAAATAAGCAGTAGAAGTTGTGTTATACACTCTGACCGAATTTGGTTCAAATTGGACTACTACATTATAAAGTTACCATAGGAATGGAGTATAAAACCTTCGACAAGCCGAGATAGCTTTCCATCCAGTTTTATTTTAATTTTTCGCTTGCCGAGCACTTATCACTTCCACCACTCCGCCTGTTGGACTCTTGCTGGCACATTCGATATATGTACATTAGGGCGGGTCAATTTATTTTCGCAAAAAACGTCCACCAGAATCGTAATCTACGATGAATTCTAAGATATTTTCAGGAAGAAACTATATGTCTAAAATCAATTCCTAGCCTCCGCTGAGAAGCATGACGATTTCAGGTTAAGGGTATTTTAAAGTATTTTGAGGCATTTAAGGTATTAAAAAAAAATAACACTTTCTCCAAATATGTTTGGCCTTATTCTGATTCATCTTTTTACAACAAATTTTATAAATAATTTTTATTTTTAATTAACCAAACAATTTTTTTTTAATTCGTTGAAATTAGAGAAGCAAGCCATGAACAGTGGCTTTTAAGAAAATTAGAGGCAAAAGTCTGTAACTTTCAAACGAAGTAAGATATCGGTCTGAAATTTGAAATATATATTCTTGACATTTGAAAAAAATTTAGACAATGAAAAATAAGTGGGCGTGGCATCCGAATGGGCGTAAATTATCGGTCAAACGATAAAGTTCGGCTTTTTCAACATTAAAAAATTAAAAAAAAATTGGAAAAATAAAATTTTATTTTTATTATTGTTTTTTTTTTTTTAAATATTTTAAATACCTTTAGTGTAAAATGATGTCAAAAAAAAATTTTTTTTCAACAGTTATGATTTCTAATCTCGTTTGACAAAGTTCTTCGAGATTTTAAAGCTAGAGCCCATTACCGACCCCATTACCGAATTTAGCTTATAGTAATGATAGTTAAACTCAACACTTAAAATATTTTTGTTTCATTTTTAGAAAGCAAATAACAAAATATATCAAAGAAAAAATAACTTATTCTTCATTTTTTAAAGTCTTTCTTAGACTCGATTTGATGATATGTGAAACGACTTTCTTAAAACTCGTTATTAGGGGATCCGAAGAAATTAATAAGGAGTTCGTCTGATCCGCCAGTGTATGTGTGCGCAAAGTTTTACGACAATGCTTTAGCCTAAGCTTTCGAAAATCTTTATTCCTAGCCTCCAAGGCTTCTTCCGACGAAATATTGAATGCTTTTAACTATTAAGTCATGCTCCTCCTGAGTGCAATTCGATTTTTCAATAGTATTTGATTAAATGTAGTTCTCCAGTCAAGGGCGTCGGCAGCTTTTCAAGCAGGGGGGGGGGGGGGGGCAAAATTTTTTGCTGAACATCTTTTTTGAGAATCATTTTCGCTGCGCCATACTAAACAAGCGGAACAGTCGAGTGCACTCGACAGTATTATACCCTGGGGCTAGGCCTCGGCAGACCGAAGCTTTGATGCCCATGCAATTCTCATACTAATCCTTAAGTATCGACCTATCATTTTTGTGGCAGCGCGGTATATGTAATGTAAATGAGTGATCTCAACCAATTTGCACGGAATATTTATTTTTAATGTTGAAAATAACTTCAAGGTTATGTTGTCAGTTTGGGATGTTAGGGACAGGTCAGGATATTAATAAGAATCTAAGAAACTCCAACTATGTACCAAACTGGACTGGGGCTGGTGGTGGTGGTGTAACTGAAAAATATGGACAGTGTGTCTGTTTTTGTCTGGTCTGGAATAGGCTTTAAAGTGTGGTCGGTCACTTGCACAAAACACGCAATGCACAAATAATGCACAAGCTCATATAAATTGTCTGAATGTGTGAGTGTATGTGTGTATGTGTGGTGGCAGCAACTAAATAAATTGTTAACTAAAATAACAACAATCCAACGAAAACAAGCAAAACACAAAACGCCTCAATTTCCTGTTTAAGTGTTCTAAACTAAATAGAAATACACACACTCACACACATGGCCAGACACATACAAGCTGACACACACACTCACAGAGAATATACTCGTACATACAATAGATTCAGTTGTGAGCAACTCTGGACAGGATGAGGCTATCCGTTAAGGCGGAAACAGAGTAAAAGCATTTCGGTTTTTGTATGTCAGGCTTACAACATTCACACAGTTCACATACGAGCAAACTCGGCCTGTCTCTAAACTGGACTCTGCTCCTGCTGTTCCTGCTGCTCCTGCTGCTGCTGGATCTGGACAAATTGCTGGCCATGCCTAGCCGCATGTCGGCCTGAGCGTTTGTTTAGAGGCAGAACTAAATTTTAGTTTTCTACACTTCACACTGAGACTGAGACGGACAGACAGACAGACTGACAGACAGCCAAACACGAAGCACAAGCATATGTACTCATACACACAAACATACTTTCATACATGCATGCAGAGAGGCTATTCAAATATGGCCAACATTCGCTTTGTTGTCGAGTTCTGTTTGTTTGCCCTGAACACACGGTGCGTATGCGCAATTTGCCGTTGAGGCAGCCGGCCATTCTTGCAACAAGAGCAGCCAACCGACATGTTGTTTGTCTGAGCGCAATTTATTGCATGTCGGAAAGGCCAATATTATAAGATGATGACCCCCGAAGATAAACGATGTTGCGGCTAAGCTGCCGCATGTACACACACACACACATGGAGTACGGGGAGCACAGCTTAAGAGCCCCCAATATGGCATTATTCTGCAACTTCTTGCACAACTTTTCAGTGTTTGTGTGTGTGATGTATGTGTATGTGTGTGTTGTGTTAAGTGTTGTGCGCGTACGTAAAAAGCGAAATTAGAACTGTAAATGGCATTAATATTGAAACTTTGTTGCCTGCTCCGGCCACATTCTCGACTCCTGTTCTGTCCTGTCCTGTTGCCTGCTGGCTGCCGTTTGCTTGTTTGCACAACTTCAACTTTTGCGGCACGATTCCATTTCCGCTTCTCGGTAATAGTTTCGAGCGCTGGCGCTCCATCAAAGCGTAATGAGCGTTTTCTGTAGCCGCAGTGACCGAGGTTTTTGTGCTCTTTTGCATTTTATTGCATTCGAGTTTGCCAGTTGCCACTTTTTTTTTGTTGTAGCTTGTTTGTTTTTGTTGGGGTTGAACCCAAAGAGGACAGAGGCAGAGAAAATAAGAGAGTGAAAGGGAGAGAAAATAATGCAAGCCGCACTTAGACCTCAACAACTAAAGGTCTTATGTCTGCTGACAAGTTAAGCACCGGCCTTGGGTTAAAAATGACTGCAATAACAATTAATTATTTGATTGAACAAACCTCAAACAGTCCTAAGCAGGACGTGGCTATTGTACAGACAAGTTGATAAAAGCATTCATTTATTATTCAGTTCACTTATTACTTAACTTTTGGTAATGAAATTAGAGATTAATATCCTTGCAATGTTCCAAATTGAATATAAATTGTCAAAGGACGCACAAATATTAACAAACATCCTTGACAAGATTGCGACAGCCGACGCACTTTTCATTTATATTATACATCTGATGAGTTCGCAAATAATCAAATAGGCTTACGAAATGGAGTCTCAACAAGACGAAGTACATACAAGTACAAGTACAACTTGATTATAAATAAGCCTTTGAGTAGAAGAAGAAGTTTAATTTGTTAAACTCGTATGACAGAATAACTCTGTCATTTGGTACAATTCTAATTCACGAGAAATTAAATATCTTTGGGCTACCTATTGCTGATTTCAATTCATAATGATTGTCGGAGAACTCGCAAGGAATTGTATATAATTTAAATGAAATGCGAAGCTTCTGCTTCATAATGATGAATAATGTCGATTTGCTTTCATTAATACAGGGTATCTCTTGTGCGGTTATCTGTCTCAGCTGAATCAACGTCCTTGCGTGTGTTTGTCTAAGCGGAATTACTTTTGCGTTGCATAGCCCAAGGCGCAATAGCCGACTAGCATACAAACAAAGGACGACGAGCTAGGAGCTCACAGAGGGTGGCTATGGGGTTCGGGGTCGGAGAGGCGGACATCCTTGTACTTTTGCTAGCATGCGTATCGCATCGCTCTATGCACATGTGAAGAATTCAAATAACATGAAAAAAGATGATGATGAAATGCTTCAATGTTTATTTAAAAAACTTACCCCCCCTGTCACACTCATTCACTTATACTGTCTCTCTATTTCTTGAGTGGGGCTGCTCTTATCATTCTTTTTTCTCTCTTCAATCACATAAGATTACTTTTGAAAAGTGCGAAGCACCGCAATAAGTATTTAAAGGAATTTTCATATAATATGCAAATAAGCACTTGCGCACATACTCACACACCCACACACACACATACATTTGAGAGAAAGTGAGTGAGACAGCAAGTGGGATAGAGAGGGTGAGGGAAAGAGGCAATACTCATCCTTCTGACTCATTTTCATGTGATTTTCTTTCGAATTTTATGGGTTCTCGTCATAAAATGAAATGAAAATGGGCATAAATTTTGTGTTGTTGCGTTTGGGCTCATCATCACTCCCAATATTCAAGAGCGAGAATGGGAGAGAGTGTAAGTGTAAATTTTGTTCCTTTGTTAAGAGTGGTTTTAAAAATTCTATCAATTACATTTTTAACTTTATAGCTGACACATAAAAGTGCCAGCTGCTGTTGCTGCACTCGGAAAGTCTAACAATTTTTTCCAAAGACTCATAAGGCACGCCTTATGAACAGGGCAAAAACGATGAGGTTTAATTTTAATTATTGCATTTAAGACCTAAGCAGAGTCATGCGCAAAAGATTGCTCTAATTAAACTGTCGTATGGAAAAGTCTTTATTAGCATAAAATGGCATTAACCTGCACAGACTTCAGAATCAGAGCAATTTTCCTTACTCTTCTTTTTTTGTCTTTTAAGAATGTTTTTTTTTTTTTTTACTTTGCCATTTACAGAGCTTGTGGTCTTGTTGCTTTCATTTTCCTTTCTTCTGCTCCTCCCCAAATGCCTCGGGCTATAATTTCGTTGCAAAAATGCTCTATGTATCGTCTTCGTCCTTCGGGGCAATGAAGTGCATGAGATATTCCAAGAAAATTCCATGTCTTTTGTTCTGCATGCCGGTTCTAATAAACGGATGATGTGACCACAACCACTTACAAGTTTATACATATGTATATATACACTCACACACATACACATACACAAGCGAAGATACATATGTAAAACTTGCAGATCCGGCAAGTGTATGGGTCAAAGATTTTATGCAGCATTTTGTAGCATAAAAAACAACTTGGGCAAGATGTCCAGACGACCAATTCTGTTGGCCTTATGTATGTATGTATTCATGTGCTGTTGCTTACGCTAAATCCTTGTTATGTACAAATAATCTCGCACACACGACCGCATTTAAATTGAAAAACGTCCATGCCACATGCCACCAACATTTGAGTGGGACAAGACGACAGGAAGAAAGAAAAACTCCATTTCGTCTACAAAAAGTATCTTGGATATCCTCGTATAAATGCCCATCAACCGCTCATCCCATGGCCACCACTGAACTGGTATTGTGCTGCTCGGATAGATCCTGGATTAATGTATTGTTGCGGTCAGTCGACTGGCATTACAACGAGCAGGGTTAATTATACATATGCATGAGTATGCCAGACCGCAAAATGGGATGCCAACTGAGTTAAGGGTAAACACACACACAATTATTATATAACTATAACATATTCTACTCACCCGTATTCGCTACTTCACAGGGCAGCACTATTATATCTCCGGCAATGAATTTGAATGTCTCCGAACGTGATATGAACATCGGCTCATGTTTGGCCATAAGACCCTGGGCAGACGCTGCAAGGATATAAGAATGTGAAATGAGAATGAAGGTTTAAGAAATTCAAATATTAAATATGAAAATTCATTTCGGTTTAAAATATCAACTAAATTACTCGAAATATTATTACTGCACATGTCGCACACTTCGAGTTTATAGCCATCAACATAAACCATCTACATCTTCATCTTCATTATCATCGTGCTGTGTGTGTGTGCGAGTGTGCAAGTGTGTATGGCTAATTGGTTTAGAGCATTTGAGAAAATTTGTCAAATGTTGCAAAGTTCATAAAGTGCATTTTATTATGACCAGCTAATGAAAATTGTCAAATTTGCTTTTGACATCTCAGACAAGATACAGACAAGAATCTGATGTTTAATGTCCAGTGTCCAGTGGCCAATGTCCGTTCCATGTCCTTCTACGGTTCCAGGCAAGGCAAGCAACTGGAGTGATTACTCAGAAATAATTTAGTGCATGTGCTGTTGATTTGCCAATCAATTTTAAATGTCAATTTGCATTATGCATGAGTGTGCAAGTGTTTGGTTTGGGTATACACTTAAAATGCCTTAGCCAAACCAAAAACAGGCAGCAAAAGTGTTAAAATGCACTCAAATATTAATACTTTTCGATCGAAGTTCGTACCCTGTTGGGAGTAGATAATTCAATTGTCCAGCTTAATTTAAGTATTAAAATTGAATTTATCTTGACATGACTTAAACTTCATTTGCAGACCTAGTGGCAATTCAATTGTGTTTAATTTTTTTTTATTTTTATTTCTTTTAATTTTGTAATTAGGCCACAATTATTATTAGAAAATCAGCTTGACATGGCGAGCAAATGTTTGGTGCTTGCATCATCATTTGTAGCGCTTTACAAAACGGAAACGAACATTTCCGGTTACAGGCATTGGGGCTGGCCAAGTAATCGATTGCTTTTCGAATGACATTGCAAAACGAGTGGACGAGACTCGGCGCACTTCCGCACGCAAACAAAAAAAAAACAAAAAAAAGCCATCTGGGAGGTCCTCGAACAGCAGGCAACATCAGTAACAACAAAAGTGCGTATAAATAAAATGGCAGGCTTTTCGTGCTGGCCAGGAGCAATAATAACAACAACAACAACAACAACAATGGGTGAGCTGTGATGGCAAACAATTTAATACATTTAAGCGAATGTGTCAACAGGCCAAGCTGGCTTGAGCCTTGGGCCAAGACCAAAGACCAGAGAACAGAGAACAGAGAGACAGTACAGACGATGGCATGGCTAACGACGAATGTCCAAGCACTTTTGACACCAGCACAAGACGTGGACTAGGAGCTGAGGTGGAAGCAGGAGCAGAAACAGAAGCAGGAGCAGGGGCTGGTGTTGGAGCTGGAATTGATTCGATTACGCTGCGGGCACAATAATGAAGTGTCAAATGTTGTATTTATCTGCTGCGAAAACATTCGTGAAGAGTGAATAGTGAAAAAGGCAGGCAAGAAGGAAAGCAAGTAGGTAAGCAAAAGTCGTCGGGACTCACTTGAGGTCCATGACATGACTTGGCTCTCGACCCTCAATACCATGTTTCCGGCATTTTATTTGATTTCGCAAGCCTGTGCTTCTGATTCTGATTCAGAGTCTTTCCCCCGTGCCCTCTCCTCATCTCATCAGTCGTCTATTTGTGTTTTGTTTTCCCTGCGTTTTTTGCCCTGTACGACAGTAAATATAATTTCTTTTGTATCTGCCGTGCCTCAGTGCGGCTGTCAGTTGTTGTCCTTGCTCGTTGCCTGTGACAATATTTTCGCAAGGATAAAGGCGTTGGCAGCACGTGCCTGGGCCTCTGACTGTGCCGCTGTGGCCTGTCAATCGAATCCTTGATGCGGATAATAACGAAATAATGTCAGCTAAAGAAACTTATTTCTTATGGCGTCTTTGCTTTTGATGTTGGCCTTAGAAGGGTTTCCGCCCAAAACATTCTGTCGACTCTTCTGTTTCGCCCTCTGCAACACTCGACTGCTAATAACCCAAATGACTTTCTGTCACTTGGGTCTTGATTTATGCCAAAAATGAAGCACAGAGAATCACTAATTGGACATCCGTGCATATGTGTATGTATCTATCAAGCAGATGAAGATATTTATTATCCTGCAAGGTCCTGATCAACTCAGTGCCTTTATCTGTTAAGCAATCCGATTGAGGAAACTCTTTCCCAGTCGTTATAACTTATCTCGAATATATTGTATAACAGTACTGCCCAAAAACAGTGAGCAGAAAAAATGTGAAAGTATTCTGTTTTACTCTAAACGAATCTAAAAACTGTACTCTTTATAGTCTGACTTTTGTTTTTTTTTTTTGAATATTTTGCTAATAAAGGACTGGTGATACGATACCTAACCAGATCAAAATCGGTCCCCTTGATTGACACAAATTTCTGTGTGTGTTAATGATTTAAAATTAATTTTTTATTTAATAAGGGGAATAAATAGTGTAATGTATTTTATACATTTGCGTGAAATTATAGCATTCACTTCGTGTTCTTAATGAAAGCCATTTTTACGATGTTCAATTTTTGTCGCAGTGTAATCATAAAGCAGAGCGGCACAAACTTTTTTTGCTTTTTTGACCGGGCTGAAATAATATTGTATTGAGCTTAAATAAAGGCGATGTATGTACTTTATGTATTTATATCTTTGTTGTACTTGTTTATCTTTTTAAACATTTTTCGATCTTTTCGCTACATGTACATGAGCCCTAACATATTTATTTCAGATCGATGAAACTACACCAAAATTAGATATTCAAACTTTGCAGTTCCTCAGTTTTCATGTAGCACGTGTATGATTCGTTCTTTGTTTTACATTTTTTTAAATCGAACTGATGCTTGTACACTTGCCAGTTTTGAATGTGTATGTGTGGAGGTATATGAATTGACTATTCAATTTTAATTTTCAAGTTGAGTGCATCGGCTCGGAGTTGGACTGGACTGTGGCTGGACTTGGTCGAATTTTTTGTTTTTTGCGGTTTGATATTCAAAGTTTTTCCATTAAAGTTATTCGCAGAGAATAAGAAAAGTTTGACTCGCACACAGGCAGGCAGGCAACAACACATACATTTGCAAATATTCAATTTGAGCAGGAAATTATCAAACAAGTTTTTTATGTGCACCTCAGCAGTTATTCGGTTTGCTTTGCACGCTGACCTTCATGAAATTGAAATAGCACGTGGTTACCGCCCAACATTGTGAAAAGAGTGGGCAAATTGAAGCATTTTTAAGCACGCAAAGTACGAGTACATAAAATATGAAAAGGGTTGCAATTGTAGTCGCAGTCGCTTCGCACCAGCTGCACTCGGTTCACCTGCTGTGCCCTGTGAAAACGAAAACAACAACTCGTTGTAACCAAGGCAACGACTAAATCTGCTATCTCCATCTTTCAACGAACATCAGCAAGAGAAAGAAGAAAAAATGGGAATGGGTTCGAGTTTGAGTTCGGCGGTGTTTTCTCTTGCATTCTCGCAGGCTGCAAGGCAAAAGAAAAATTTCATTAAACGCCGCACCGAGTTGAGAAACTAACTAAAAGCATGGAAAACTTTAATCCACGCACATTTGCAAAAGACGTTGCCACGGAAAGGAAATAAGGAAAAACGGACAAAAGTATGCAATGAAAAAATGTGCAGCGCAAGTTTATCTCAGGCCACTTGGAAAACCAACACGTAATTTCTTTTGAGTGGCCACTTATCTCGCTCTCGCTCCTGCTCTTTGTCGCTCTCTCTCTCTCTCTCGCTCTCGCTCTCGCGTGGTCTCGAAACATATTTATCTCTCTTGTAGCCCGTTCTTGACTAGTTGGCTTGGGCAATGGCTATGCCCCAGACGGCTGTATAAATCTCCCATAATTCGGGCAGTCGAAACTCGGTGAAAAAGAAGAAAACTACATCAACTATTAAAACAGGCAGTGGAAGCGTGGCGAACGACAGGAAAATGAGCCACCAAATGCAGCGGAATCAAGGATTACCTCCTGCACATATACACAAGCACTCTCGCACACACACACACACACATGCACCTGTGCATGCTTTCAAACTGCTTTTCCGGCATGCCAGCAGCAAGCGAAATTGAGTGAAAGCCAAAGTTTGTTGTTGCAACTTTACGTGTGGCATCCATCGGCCAGCACTGGCAAACGACCAGCTTGCCACCTTGCCACCGCAACGCCCACTAACCGACAATGCCACGCCCACGCCCATTTCCGCCACATGCTAAAACAATCTTAAAAGTTAGCGGCAAAACAATGTGATTGCAAGTGAAATATTCATGAGGTGTAGTACTTCAGACTTGCAACTTGGCGAGTCGTAGACAACGTCATTGCAACTGCAACGGCCAAACTGAAGCGAGAGGTGTTTGTGTGCTTACCCTTTGGTTAGCTGCATGAGTGTGTCAAGCGAGGGGTGTGCGAGGGTGTTGCGAGGGGGACAGAGCTGAGAATCGCTAATTTTGGTGCCCGAGCTGCAGCAACAAAGAGCGAACGCCAAATTGATAGTAAACTGAGTTGTTCCATGGCCATTCCGAAGACCGGCTCACATGTGGGTCATAAAATCTGAAGTTATGTACGATATGTTGAAAATTGTTGGCCAGCAGTTGTCGGAAATTTGTTTGGCAGCCAGTGTAGCTGCGGTTTTAACAGCGTGTTTTCTCGGCGCTCGTTTGCTGAAAATCAATAAAAGTTTTTTGCTTGGCTCTTTGAATAAATTGCAAATATTTCAATCTCATCTTTTTGGACCGTGACTAGCGTTTAACATGTTACGCATACGCACTGATGAGCAGGCAAACAAGCGCCCCTCCCACCTGGAACACCTCCCACACCGCCCACCGTACTAACACAAACAAGAATAGAAGCGAACAAATGGGCAGACAACACACAAATGCAATGTGTCACCTTTATGGCGACAGGAAAATGAAATCACGTTGTCCCTCACGTGACAAATGTAATGAAAGATGTGTGTGTATGTGTTTCTGTATGTGTATGAGTGTGTGTATGCGTGTGTCCGTTTGGAAGGTGACTCGGAAAGAAGCACGTGCCACGCCGTCGACGCCGTAGTGACGACAACACGTAGCGAAATGCGCATTAAATTGTGAAAAATGGAATTTCGTCCAAATCAAAAGCGTATTACACAAGCCCAAATAAGTGAGACGCAATGGCGCAAAGTTTCCTTTCCGTTTTATTATTTTCTTCTTATTTTTTTTCTTTTTTTTTGGGCTAGAAACGTGCTAAACAAATCAATGTCAGTGCCCTCCGCATATGGCAGACAACAATGTAGAGAACGGTGTTTAACTGTCGCCAAGTGATTGACTTGGGCAGTTCAACGCACCGGGCGCAGTCCCAATACTAAACCTTATTCCAATACCAATTCTTATCCCAATTCCATTTCCATACTCACTTCCATTCTCAGTCCCAGTCCCGGCACATGAATATCTCAAAGCATATTTATTGACTTGTCGTCGCCTTTGCTTTACTCCTGCTGCCTTTTGACCCGGCTCATAAGCTGTCAGGGCATCTTTTGGCTCACCTAGCCCGGCTACGGCATTTGACTGCCTGCTCGTGCATTAGTCAAAGGTTACGCTGTCTGACTTTGGGCGCGATATGGTCGCGGATGTGGACCAGAAAGCAACGTCGGCTCACGCCTTTAACATTTTTCACACTCAATTGCCTGGCAACCTTTTTACAGGATCACGCGTCACGGCACCACCCACCAATCGCATTTCACCGCCAGCCAGCTACTTAGCGTATGTGTTGCATACAACACGGCGCGGCAACAGCACTTGAGAGCCTCCCCAAAGTTCGCCCCTTTTTGTGCGGCAACTCTGATGGCACAGCTACAAAGCAAACATATACACTCACACACAGCCCGACATATGCGCATGGGTGTGTGTGTGTGTGTGTGTCAAGGACATTGGCTGAGCCTGAAGTGCTTTTAGGCAGCGATTTTAGTTTCCTTTTTAGCAGCTGCGATGCCTTTTCGTGAGCCTTTTGTGCAGCGACTTATGTTGAAATTGTATTTTTTTGTTTTGATTGTTGTTGCCGCTTTCGGTGACATTTTTATTCACTCGATTCCTGTTCGTGTGAGTGGCTGTAAGTGTGTGTGCCTGCATATCAGATTAGCGCATATATCATACGTAATGGTTACCAAATGACGGCAATGATTTCCATTTCGCGATAAAAGAAAAACACGTTAGAGGGGAGACAACACTTGGCCTTGGTTAGCGAAGGCTTTAAGTCTATAATTTTGCGTCCTTTATTCTACCCGGAATTGAGTCATAAAACGTAGAATGAGTATAAGCTATCTTTTAGGTTATTTTTGTTTGCCATATATGCGTTGTGAGTGTTGCATTATTAAGAGTTCATTTTTTGTTTTCTACGTGCTACGGTGCGTATGAGTAATCTGCACACGTTTTGAATTTGTTACGCTGATACAACGAATCCTGCAAGTCAGCAAAAGTCAGCATCACAAGCAGATACCAAAAGAGAGAGCCCAAAAGCAACAGTAACAGCAACAATACGACGAGTTCTTGGCCAGTGATTGACGATAATTGAGTGTCGCCAGCATGCGACATCAATCATGATGTCACAATGGACAGCAGCATGTAAATTGCATGCGATAAAAAGCAAAATTGAATTCGACTAACAAAATGATGAAAATCTCACTGATAATTTATGCAGCAGTAGCAACTGAAACAGAAACAAACAACACAAAAAAAATTCCATCAAATTCTACGAGTATGCTGTGCGAGGAGAACCCGTATTCGCCTGCCATTTGAATATGCTATGATGTTTCCACAAGAATATATTTATTTTTTCCACTCCTTGTCTGACTCTCTGCTGAGATTAAATATTTGTGCGTATCAAATGACATTTTTGAGGAAGCGTCAAATGTAATCTACACAATTTGCGCCCCGACTGAAAGAGAGTGCACAAGAAAGATGGTTAAAAATAAAACTCCTAACTAATTTGCCAAGTCAAGAGAATTTTGCAAACTTTATTTCTTTCTCGCCTTTCATATTCCCCCACTCTCTCTCTCTCGCTATCTCTCTCTATCTCTGTCCCTATTTTTTTTTTGTGTCGCACATACTCTATCTGCCTCGTAGTCTGTGCAGGTCGAGTGAATTGCAAAATAAATGTTGTAGAAAAAATCTACGAAATTGTTGAAAACCGCCGCATAAATGCCGGACTTGTGGCGCACAATTTTCTGGTTCTCGTTGTGAACGGCAAACGCGTGTATGCAAATTTTTCTACACATCCCAGGTAAAAAACACAGCTTGCACTTTCTACATGCAATCACACAAAAAGCAAGAGAGAAAACTTTACTTCGGTACACCGAAGATTTAATTTCCTTCACTCCCTTGTTCCTATGACAGCTAAATAACATGGTGGGTATTAACCAAACTTGTGAGCATGGACAAATGAATAAGGCAATACCAAATGCACACTGTGCAATAATGGTTGATATACTCAAAAAAATTAAAAATAAACAAGCATGTTCCAGGATTATTTAAAAATGTTTGTTGTTTTCTTTTGATATGTGTTTTTATTGTGGTCGTATGAAAAAATATCTTCACATTTCATTGGAATAAATAAAAAGTAATAAAAAGCAGGCCCACGCAGGAATGTGGGAAGGAGAATTTTGGTTAATCCAATGTCATCCTGGGCAAAAAAAATACTTCTCCGAGGGTAGGAAAGGCATCACCAAGAGCCGCGGCGCCAGGAAGAGGCTCATCCAGCAGCGAGCGTTCATTTACTTTGAATGGGAGTCCGCTCTAGTCGGTACTGGACCGAAGTCCATTTGTGAGAGGTCGCCCGAAGATCCAAAAAATTGATATTGCATTTTGCAATATCTCACGCCAACTAATAAAATTGTCAAAATCATCATCTTGGGTAATATAAACTTTAAGTAGGTGTGAAAGGAAGTGAAGTCTGACTACAGAAATAATCCTGTTGAAAAGTATATAAACTTAATTTCTCAGGGCCCGTCGAACTGCTGCTTATACCAGACAAACAAGAACCATTTGGGATTTCTAAGCACGCGAATGCCACAAATACAGATATTAAAGTTAAAGATATTGAATTCAAATTTTTCGAACTAATTTTTTGAGTAGAACTTGGTTTCCGAACTTATGTAGTTAAGGCTTATTTATAGATTTTTAAAATCGAAACTGTCAAAATTTTTTTTTTGGAAATCTTTATGATAGGATTTAATAATACATTTTAAAAGCTAAAAGACTACTTTACGACACAGAGAAGCAGATGACATGGCTACATTGACTCAGCTCATGGTCCGACCAAGAATACTATATATGTTCTTTATGAATTCTGCCACACATTAAAGAAATAGGAATATGCAATACACATTTCAAGTCAAAATTGTAATACTCTCTGCAAGGGTATGCAAAGCAAAAAAGAACAGTATAATGGTGGGAAAGGCTTTCGTGGCACAGTTTTCAAACGAGATTTCTGCAGTGTTCAAAACACGTTTGGCTGAGGGCAAATGACAGATACATATGCAGTGGGCGGTGAAGGGAGCAAAAGGGTAAAGGGGAGACGGATTGGCCAACAACATTGGGTTTTGTGGCATGTTAATTAGGCGACTTGTGTGCAGATGAATACCCTTTCGCTGCTGCAATATACTATACGATAACCACGCCACATCTACATTGGAAACTATGTAGATTCGCGCCACACATTCAACCCAACTCCGAGGCGTGTTTGCTCGTCAGGGACTGAGGCAAAATACTCGTTGTTGTAAATACGAGAATGCGTGGAGTGCATAAAGTGTGAAAACGCAGCGAAAAAGCGGCACAAAGGGATACAAATCGGATTACGGAAGCGGAATTGCGGGCAAAATGTGTTACGTGTTTCATGTCCTGACAGTTTTCCATACAAACAAACTTAATGGGGTTTGTGTTTTGTTGTTGCCACAAATATCGACACACGCAAAGGACATTGAGGCATAAGAGACACAGATATTAATAGTAATGGCTGTATGCAAGTCACTATCAATTAGGATCACTATCAATGGGAACATTCTTTGTTCATTTCATTTGAATAAGTCGATCGATATTCACATTTTTAAAGGTATTTCAACTTAACTATATTTTGGATTGTAAGAACAGAATTGTGGAACTCTTCCAGTGTGACATGTAGCTAGCCACAAGACATACATAACTTTTGGACTTTAAGCTGAAATGAACCTAGGACATCAAATAATCCTCAGTTAAGAGTGGGTGGGAAGATAAGACTGGAATATTCGCAACAAACACAAAGTATTTAATAGAAGGCAGGAGTAAAAGGTAAAAAGAGAGGGAGAGAGAGGAACTATTGATGTGATGGGATGTGATGAAATGAGATGCAAAGTGAGAAAAACAAACAAACAAACAGCCTTGGTGTTAAATTTTAAGTGTTACAAGGACAACAAGTACAAAGCACAGACATCAACACACGCACAGTCACATACTCACTCACACACCCACTGGAAATGGGAATGCCTGCGACTGAGACAGAGATAGAGATAGAGATAGAGATAGAGATAGAGATAGAGACAGAGGCGGAAGCCACAAAGCCCTGAGGCTGTCGCTTCTTGTCTCTGTGTGCGACTATCAGTGTCTGCATGTGTGAGTATCTGTGTGTGCATGTGTGCTTGAATGTGTGCACATTGTAATTGTTTACTATTAAGTTAACGGCAACCGCAACATCGGCAACAATCGGCGGCGACACTGACGCAGCTGCTAATGCTGATGAGGTCGCTTTAAATTCTAGCCTAGACCTCGCGTTGGTTACCTTTGACATTAATGCCTTTATCCTTTGAGACACGCACACACTCACGCAGATATACTTGTGGAAATATCTCATTATTGTTGCCATGCCAATCCGCATACTTAGTTTGGCAAGTTGCGTAAGTTTATTGGCAATTAAATTGATTTCATTTACTTACTTTATTCGAGAGAAACAGAGAGAAAGAGCAGAGAGGACAATTAAAGTGTTTCGAAATAATTAAATGCGTGGCTTTTGTTGCATAATTAAATAGATGTCTTCAGGCTGACTGACTGCGCTTTAAAGCGATATCTGTATTACCACAACACTCATACGCCGCGTGTGTCGCGCATTAAAATTCCACCATTGGCCGTGCGGTGGACGGTGGTAGGGAGGGAGAGAAAACACAATAAACAACAAGCTGCAACAGCCGTTGTTTACATATTTAATTTGGCACGACACGACACACCTTGCCCAAAGGCAAAGGCACAATCCGGGCCCGGACCCGAAAAAAGGGTCAACATTGTGATGGCCGCCTTGGCACTGATTTCTTTCTATTAAATTTTTAGCTTACGACATGCCTATGCGTGATGTGGCTCACACTTAAGGGCTGAAAAGAAAAAGACCAAGAGCTGATAAAAATGTCAACACACAATTGATTCTCGCACTTTACTTGGACCTGGACTTCTCGTAGGTCTTAGCCAGAACTCAGCAAGTTGGCATCACGTTTGTTGTTTGATTTTATTGAGCCACATTTTTTTGTTTCATCCTTGGGTCGGGCTGTGTTCTTATATTTTGTATCCTGATGTCCTGTTGGGCGTTGTTATTTAGACGACCCGGACAGCAATTGTTTACAGCTTTTGGGCTTGATAGGAATTGGCTACATGCTTTGCATGAAATCACGTCGTCATCAGGCTGACATTACGAGTGTGTCCATGGGATTAAAGCATCGAATTGGCACTTTCAATTTATCGCTCAAGTTGCAAAGTGTGATTTTTATTGATGCTCAACTTTGTTTTTAAGACCTGCCACTGCCACTGCCACTGCCACAGAGACGTTGACTCTTAGGCTTTAGCTACTTACTAATACTTTTTATCAGCTGCGTTAACTGTTCTCTGTTCACTGTAAACTGTTCACTTTGTTGCCCAGCTCGGAAAATGTATGCAAATATTATGAAAGAGCAGCTGCGTCTGCAGTTTTCATTATCTCGAACCCAACTCAGTCCGGGCTTTGGCTTAAAACTTTATTTGCATAAGCTTTGAAAATAATATCAAATATTTTGCATTTAATTATCATGTTTATGCAGAGAGCAGAGCGAAGCGTTTTCTAACTTGCCACGCCCACAACAACAACAACGAAAACAGCAAACATTACTCAGACAAGTGGACAAGGCAGTAAGAAAAGAACAATAACAACAATTGAACGGAATTTCACAGCAAATAAAAGTTTCACTATATAATTGTGTGTGTGTGTGAGTCTGTGTTTGTGTGTGTGTGTGTGTGCAGGTGCAACCGGGTTGCAGGTGAGGCTGCCACTGGCAGTGGCAGTGGCAGTATCAGGTGGGCATGGCTGTCGCCCACATGCCGCCGAACTTAATTGCAACGTAATACGTGCGTAAGTTTGTATATTTTTAGCGTCAATTAAGTTTCAGCTCTCAGATAGTATCCAAGTTGTTTTTGTTGTTGTTGCTGTTGTTTTTGCTCGAATCTTTCTCGTTGTCGGCGTTGTTGTAGTTCTATTTGTATTTGTAGTTGTTGCTGTAGTTGTTGCCGGCTGTCGTTGTCGCAAGTTTTAAAGCAGATTCTCATTACGCGATTGTAAAAGTTTTAATGCTGTTCTTTTGTAAGTTGCCCACCCGCTTCAGCACTTGCCCCGCTTGCCCCTCGCCATTGCCTCTATCATGGCATTCCCCTTGCCCTGTCAGCTCATTGTTTTTCTGCTGCTGCTGATGTTGCTGTTGCTTCTGCTGCTGCTGCTGCCACTTGCCACTTGCCTGTTGCCAGTTGCTGTTATTGTTGCCTGATTTATGTGATAATTTCAGCTCGACTTCGACTCATATGCGTTCTGGGTTCCGGATGCGTGCAGGATATGAGCCACTTTTACAGCCATACTTCGGAGTTGTTGCTGCCATTGTTCATGCTGTTGTTGTTGTTGTTGTTCCTGCTGATGTTGTTTATTTTGCGTACGTCTTTTGGCGCTGCAACTTATTTTTATGTTTGCGCTACATGGCAGGAAGTAATCATCTTGATGGCTGTTAAAATTTATAGCGTATTTTGTCTCGTTCCCCACCTACAACGCACCCACGCAGTCGATTCTTTTCTCTCTCTCTCTCTCTCTCTCTCTCTCTCTCTCTCTCTCTCTTACCATTTGTCTCCGTTTTTGTAATGAACTACACGATTTTGGCATTAAAGCAGACGGCGCCTAGCAAAAACCTTAAGAACAATTGCTAAACAAATTCACAGCCGCCGGTTGGCGACAAAACCAAAAAACTTTCAAGCTAAATCTCAGTCAGGTGTGAGATGTGGTGTGTGTGTGTGTGTGTGTGTGTGTGTGTGTGTGCCACAGACAGCTTAACACAGCCTTAATGCTGTTTAACTCAACTGTCGCTAACGCTTTTAACCTGAGGTTAAATTTTCAATTTGCTTTTACGCTCTACCCGTATGCCGGCTCAGACAAAACCCCAGACCAAAAACCGACCGAGCCATACCGTACCATTCCAAACCGTAGAAAACCAAGCCAGCCAGACGACAACAACGCTTTTATCTATTCCCATGTGTTGGTGGATTGTATATATATGTTTACATATACATATGTATGTATTATCTATGCGTATGTATTTTACCAAATGCCTAGAGCGTTATGTGTGCCACAGCAATTTGCTGTTCTTGTTATACTCTAGTCTAGAGTTTGATAATTCTCTTAACAAGTTTGGTTACGAGTTAATTATAAGCCTGAAATTTTAAATATATATGATTTGAATTTATCAGGTCTGTTCCAGCATCCACTTTCGGCAAGATTTTTTGGAAGTGAATTTAATTAAAATGCTCTAATTATCATTTCGTCAAAATGTTGTGAATTTAATTCTCTTTGAGTTAATGAATTCAAGTCCGATAAAGTGAAAGCATGCTTGGAAAATGCCAGTGTCGAAAGTAAGGACATTGATTGTCTAAATTTCACATATTTCTAGAAAAAAGAGCGGATGCCTAGAAGAAATCATTTAAAGTACTACTAAACATCAATTAAATTTAATCATGGTTGTCAAGGGTACTGAGCAGACTTAGCTGAGGACATTGATTTAATCCTTCGCATTGGATTTTATATATTGGCTATTGGCAATTATGCATATTGTATGTGCTTTTAAATTAACGACCTTTTAAGGACATATAGACTTCGGTGTGTTGTGTGTAACTGAATAGCTTTCACATGCATGGTATACATACATATATTGAAAAGTCAAAACCAAAAATACTTGTCTAAAGGCACGTAGCCTGTCGGAGCAGTGTACTTGACTTTGGACTGCAAAAATGTAAAATTAAATTAATTCTATTGAATTTTATTAGGTTTCGCCTAAGCGACGACAATGGTCCTGAGTACAAGGACACACGCACACACACAACCACTTTAGGCATTTGGTTTGGCCTCAAAACTCAAAGCTCGACCAAAGTGCTGCAAGTAAAGTTGCGAGTTTTCCTCATCCTCGTGAACGCTCCTCATAATGTGCGATAGTGTGTGGGCCTTTATAATTTAATTTGTTGCCGAAAGTTGCTAAAAGTTGCATATTTCAAGCATTCACCAAGGTTGCCAATTAATATAGTCTGACTTAAGCCGTATGCTTAATACTGAACACAAATTCAATTTCACGACACTTAATAATTCAACAATTTTAAGAGCAGCAATAAAAAACTGTTGAACAAACCGAGTAAAAAATGTTGCCATTGCTTAAGCTACTTTTTGCACCGCGCAGTTCAATACTTTCACTTACTTTTCCTTTTAATAGCATAACGAGCGATGAAGTCTGTGTGTGTGTCTTTTGTTTGGGAGAAATTGACCGTTTTAGCATGGCTAATGAAAATTCATTAGCCAATTTGTTGAAAAAAGTCTCACATTTCATTTAATTAAAGCTGATAAATATTGCTTAAGCCATTAAGCTGCCTGGCGATTTTTGTGTCGTTTTTTACGTCAGTCAAAGACGCAAGGACGAAATTGCTGGAGGATACTGCTTTTGCACAGCTTCCTTTAATGCTGTAAATGACACGAAGTCACGTGTTAGAATTTGCGACTTTGGCGCTTGTTAACGGTTGCCTCTGTTAAGTAATGCCTAAAACGTATTCGGTGTATGCGGCAAAGTGACATTTAAGTCTTGCCAACAACACATTTCATAACGGAGACCCTTCTCTCTCTCTCGCTCTCTCTCTCTCAATCTCTGTCTTCTTCTTTGCCGTCTTGCTCTCCTTCCTTTCTATCACTGTGGTCACACAGCGACCAATACAAAAGTCACTAAATCTCAAAAAGGAAAACCAATTACAGCCATTACCACATGTGGCAATTACAAGAATAGCCCCTGGCCCCTGACCTCTGGCTCTTCCCCCTCCCACCAATGGCAACCTCTCTGTGCACGCGTCGGAACAGCAAAGTCTCATTAGTTGGCCGCAAAACGAATGATGAAGGACGAAGGACGCGCCACTTACAAAGCCGCAGAAGCCAAGCCCAGACTCAAACAGCAGCAGGACAGGAAAGCAGAACTCCCACTCATAACATGTATGGATATGGATATGGATGGCTGGCAATGGTAATGACGCTTAGTATTATGGCAAAGATGATGGCCAACAGTTTCTGCCCTACTCGTAACTCAGTCACTCATGTTCCTCCTGTTGCCGCTTTAATGGACGTCAGGTAAGCTCCAGCTGGAGCTAATGGAGCTGGCTTCTCTTTCCGCCCCTCTCCACCCCATTTCCTCTGTTGTGCTTAATCAATTTGAGGCATTGCTATATTTTTAAGTGCACTTCACGTATTTTCGTTTAATGCTGCGATATGCAAAGCAAATATGAAATATCATGTACATATATGATATTTTTATAGAGCTGTCCGTTTTATGCGTGGCCAAATCATTTTGCTTCAATTTCCCAAGCGTTGTCGTATAAAAAAATAATTTATAATAAAAAATATGCATATTTTACAATAACAGCTGGCACAGCTTTATACCCAGCACAGGCAAAACTTATCGAATAGGGTATTCCAGAGTTGCGCAGTTAGTACATTTTTATGTACAAAATTATATGTATCTAACTCAAAATATTTTTCCATTGTTTCAACATCAAGATTGTTTCAAAGTGTAGATAGTAAATGATAAAAATGTGTAATTTTTTTTTGTATTTTTTTAGAAATAACTAGAAATAGATCCAGCTTGCATTTGTCAAGTAATTTCAAGAATTGTTTATGATCTGATTTGTTGAACTTAACTCTTCTTGTTAAATTGTTTGTGTACGACAAGGGGTAACTTTTGTTCGAATATATTCGAATTAATACTGCTGCTTTTTGCCAAAATTCATTTAGCGAATTGTTTGCTTGCAGCCGTAAATTGAGGCTAGTAAAAAATTTAGTTGCACAAGGCCATTGAACGCGGGTCATGTGTGCGTGTTTACAGGAACAACATGAAAAATCAACATACGCGACATACAAGTTTCATGATATTTCATAGTTTATGCACAGCTCAGATGATCTATGTTATTCGTATACACATGGTATATGAATATATTTATATGCATATATGTATATGTACAATGAACATACATATATGTACATGTGTGTGGGTTGTTCTCGTATTTCAGCACATGCAAAAAGCTATTAACAATAGCGTGGCATGGCGTGGCATGGTTGTTGTACTATTCCGCCTCGACATTGTCTCATTAGCATATTGCGTGGCGGACGCCTATTTGGGAATATCGATAAAGTTCGTTAAAAAGATTGAAATGTGCGATTTGAGGCGATTTGAGGCGATTTACTCGATGTGGAGCCGAGGGAATGCCAGTGCTAGGGGCAGATGCTTGCGAACAAGGGTTGTTCTTCTGCCTGCGAAGGGAATGAGGAGTGAGAAGAGCGGAGAGCGGAGAGAGGGACGCTGTTTTGACACTTGTCACCATTAAGCTAAGCAGCGCCAACAAGCGAATGTTGTGGAAGGGCGTCACTGTGTATGTGTATGTGTATGTGTATATGTATCTGTGTTGGTGTGTGTGTGTGTGACAATTTTCTGCTGCGAAATTGTGTCCCCTTCCAAGGGGCTTTAAACTCTGGCAAGCGGTTTGACATCGTTCGTTGTTGCTGGCTGTGATGCTTTTTAAGTCAGTTTAAGATTTTTGCAGCCAAGTGACAGCCACTGACAACGAACACGGGATCTGTGTATTGGGGGCACATGTAACCACCCCCTTCCCTCACCCCTGGCCATCCCGCTTCCCCTACTCCACCTCTCCATCCACATGCCAGGACTCTGTTTCTCGCGTTTTCCCTCGCGCGTTTCTCTTAGTCATTTTGGTAGCTCGACGCGGATTACGTTTTTATCCTTGCGTCTCCCTGAAACACTTTCACAGCCAATTTTATTATACGCGCGAGTTTCGTTCCCTTTTGTGATGTTGTTGTTCCCACTTTATGTTGCTGCTGTTGTTGTTGCTCTAGCTGTTGCTGTTGTTGTTGTGCTGTGCATTTTTATGCCGCATATAAATAAATCTGTTAGTTGTGCATGTTTACGACTTTTTAAGCCTGGCTCTAAGCGGGCAGAAACGGGAAGCCAAAGGGAAAAGGAGGGAAGGGGAGTTTTGTCAGCGTGTGCATAAGCGTCAATTTTATGCATACTTCGCTGTGTAAATAGCGTAAAATGTTGTTGCAAAGCGTTCCAAAATGTATAAAAAAGTGGAGCAACTGCTTTCGATTTATGCTAATCTGGCAATTTTAAGTTGACGAAATGCTTGTGCCCCACGGACGGAGAGAGAAGACAATTGATGGAATCCAGATAGTGTTGCTGTAATTGACTGTCCGGGCAGCGTCAATTGGTCAGCAATTCAAAGTTAAGCACCGGTCAACTACATAACATCCGACGGATGGAAGGAGCAACCTGAAAGTGAAACTAAATCTGAATTCAAGGTGATGGTGAGGAATGAGGGGTCAGGGGTGAGAGGTGGCAACTGACTGGATCGGTATTTTATGCCCTGCACTTGAGTGCGTAATTTTATGAGGCGCTTTTCGCTTTTATTAGCAGCGCCGACAATAAACTGTTTATGTTTATTATTTGGTGATGACCTACGTGCAAAAGGGCGCTTCCAAAAAACTCAACAGCCCAACAAGAGCCTAAATAGTGCCCGAGCACAAAATGAATCACTTACGGTCATTTGGCAGCTACACAACAGCAACAACAACAACAACTACGCAACAACAAACTGAGCAACTTTTGCACAACATTCGGAAGCATTTGGCATCGGTTTGAGTAGTAAAACAGGAAAGAGCGCCCGTGGGTAGACTACGTAAATTACAAATTAGCAATCACACTAAAACTGCAGGCGACTGCAGAGGGGTGGAGTGGAGGGGAGTGAAGGGGAAGGCAATAAATTGGCTCAACTATAGGCGGACGGAAAACGAAAACTTTTCATATTCCAAGCGTCAACTCATTAAACTGCTGTCTGAAACTATACAGACCCAACTGGAATCAAATGAAGCACGCAAAACAAATCAAAGTCGCAGCTCAGACACACACATAGATACAGCATCCCAGTCACACACACACACACACTCGCACACACTCGCACAAGGTGTAATCGCTGTCGGAAACGGATGCGTGTGCGTTGAGCAATTTGAAAACGGAAATCAAAAATTGACCTTAAGCTCCAACGCTGAATGAACAGCGCTGAAAGGGAACGACAAGGACTGAGGTGGTGAAAAGGGGAGGAAGGCGGGAAGGTAGGAAAAGAGGGGACAGGGCAAGCGGTTAGTCGAGTCTGGGCCATTAAATCGACACCTAGTACGGATAGCAAGAGCGAAATGAAGTATAAAAGTAGCAGAATAATAAAAATTTATTGAGAAATAAAAAACAATTTAATTTATTAGTATTTAGTGTAAAAGGAAATAATCGATGTTATAAATTTTTGATGCCAGGCCAAGCAGCTACTCTCCTTTATATACATGCCACGTGGTGTATGTGTGTGTGTGTGTGTGTGGTGTTGTGTGTGGGAGTACAGTTAAAAGGCACATCGAAAACAAATGAATTGGAATTCTCGAAGGTTGGCAGCTCACCACCGAAATAAAGCGGATATGTTGCCGGAAACGTGTATGTGAATCAATGTGTGTGTACGTTGTGTATTAGTGTGTGGAGGCGGCAAGTACGTGTCTATTTGTGTGAGTTAGTGTTTTAGAAATTCGGCTCGGATGTTAAGTTCAAATGCTTATCAAGTGTGTAGATCTTACTTATGAGTTTAACGGCCAGACCAGGCCACAAAACCAAAAAACCCAGAGAGAAAAGGCAGGAAGACCAAAGGAAAGCCAAGTAAGCGAACTTAAGAAAGAGGAAAGGCCAAATTTGTTGGCTGTCGGAGGCCCGGATAATTTAATTTATTGTTTTCTCTGTTAAATGATGCTCAAGAGTATAATTCGCCAGCAGAGAACGCAACGCGACTAATGTGCGCACAAATTGCCCAATGTCGATGTCGATGTCGAGAGCCGGATATCGACCAGTCTATGACCTCTGATGCGTGCAAAGATGCTTGACTGACTGACTGACTGACTCACTGCCTCACTGACTGACTGATTCTGTTTGATGACAGCTCTTGCTGGCGCATCAAGTAAAGTACTCAAGCTGATGGCTTTAAAACCGCACACAACGTGGTCCTCACTAAATATGCAAATGTTGTTTTGCCAAACTCGTCGTGAGCGCGCACTGAGCGAAAACAATGCACATTTTAATTTTAGCCTAGTTTGTTGCCACAAAACAAGGCGCAGCCAACAACAGCGACAGCGACAGCAACAGCAACGCAACTCAAACAGGCAACAGCAGCGGCGGCAAGACTGCAGGATATGTGCCAATAAAAAGTTTGGCAAACAAAGTTGGCGTCACAAAACTGTAACTGCAACTGCAACGGCAACAGCAACAGCAACGACAACGACAACATCGACAACAAACTGCGGCGTGAGAACCCAAAAATTAGTGGCCTCGTATCTTACCGTGCCACATTTCCTGCCACACAATCCGCACGTTGTTGAAGCCAACCTGATTTCCAGCTCGAGCACGAGCCAACCTTAAATAACAGACTTAATTAAACTTAATTTGTGTGTTTTACTTTGAAACTCTGTTTAAATTGCAAGTCGACTGCTGAATTGTCAGAAATTTTCGACTGTCACAGACAGTCGACCAGTAACAGAGTGAGGAAAGAGCATGAAGAAGGGGAAGTAGAGGGAAAAGGGGAAAGAGAAGGAGCAGGGATACATAAACGCTACATAAATAATGCAATTTATGTGAACCGCATAAAGAAATGTGCTGTGCCAGACACTAAGGCACTTGTAATATGCATGTCTATATGTATGCACCTTTTTTCTCTGCCAGCTGCTTCTCCTTGAAGGACTCACATTCACACACATACACAGATAG
The DNA here is from genome assembly GCA_037043495.1 of Drosophila recens. Classification (NCBI taxonomy): domain Eukaryota; kingdom Metazoa; phylum Arthropoda; class Insecta; order Diptera; family Drosophilidae; genus Drosophila; species Drosophila recens. The sequence continues at coordinate 32,828 of JBAMBJ010004488.1, forward strand.
GGAAGCTTAGAGAATTGTGGTACTTCAGCTGGGCTGCCTCAAAGTCATGAAAAAAGCAAAGTCGACGGCACTTTGCCCTTGCATAAATCTAACAAAAAATCTCGGCACATTGCCCCACAAAGTAGGCAACAAAAACTTAAAAGACTAAAATGCAATAGTGCAAGATTTTGATAAAGATTTAAGCAGGCCGACACAGAATGCTTCAATTGGTTCACAGCCACAAGGACTACAATGACTCGATATCTCCACTGAAAAGCCAATCCGAGCCCAGCTAACTAACAATGTGTTTAATGCCTTTCACTTCCATATTAAAATGAATACTATGACAGGCCACAGTCCAGCAAACTCGACTGTGAGACACCCTGCACTTATTTTAAACATAAAAAATACGAATAAAACATTTAAAAACTAGCTTAATCAAATTTGAATTCAGAATATACGGGAACCAACATACCAAGATTGTTGTCCGTAGAACTTACCGAGAACAGAGAACTTATCGAATCGGTTTTTGATGCTAATCATGAATAAATATACTTTATGGACATATTTCATATGGCATATTTCTTCCTGTTATGCCCATATTTCTTTTAAACATAATAAACCCTTTGTTCTATGTTAAGTACAGGGTCTAAAAATATTTGTCTATAATTTCATTGCTTTCTTTTTTGCCTTTTCCGCCTGTGCTGATAAAGAACAGAGTCAGAGCTGGATCTGGAGCCGGAGCTGGTTGGGCTTGGCCAGTCGTTGGATTTTATGCAGACATGCCCACGCATTTTAATTAAGAAATTAAATTAAATACAAACTGATGCGTAACAGATTCCTCGTTACTAATTAAAATTCAATTTCTTGCCATTAAAATGAGCTGCGGCGACGACAAGAGGCAAGCAGGACAAGAACAGTAACAACAACAACAACAACAACAACAACAATAATAACAACAACGGCAGCTGCTACAGCGTCAATTACAAGCGAAAACCCTTCGCAGCGGATACACAGAAAACAACACAGAACACAGTAATAGCAACATCAACAGCAACAGCAATTGAGGAGTGGCCACGCCCATTTGCCACACAGAGACGGCAAATTAAGCACGCAAAATTAATACGCAATAAAAAAGCAATAATAAAAGCCAAGTCGAGTCGACTCGTCTCGAGAATGAAACAACTGAAAACAATTTGTAGTCCTTTGGCTCAGCTCAGCTCTTAACTTTTATGTGCATATTGTTGTTGTTGCTATTTTAAATTAAAACAAAAAAAAATAACAGAGAAAAATATTGAAATAGATGCGAAGAATAGACGAAAAGAAAAAAGAATCAAATAATTTGTTAATGGCCAGCAAATTGATAATGTGCAAAGTTCCGACTGAAAATTTCCTAATTAAAATTTGGATATTGAAGCAGTCGTTTGATTGATTCACTTCAAGTTAAAACAAAACGCTGCCAGAGCTGCTAATGTTTCTGCAGTTGTTGATGTTGTTGTTGCTAGTAGAAAGTTGCGGTTAAGTGGATTCTGGGCGTGGCCGGGCAGCTAAAGGAAAGGAAAGGAAAGCTAAAGGCGAAAGCCGCTTTCCAGCTTGAAAGGCAAACAAAAGCTGCAAAATACTTGACGCAACTATGCCGAGGATGTTGCTGCGAGCACCCTGTATTCCTCTATCCTCTACCTCGCTGTAACCTGTATTCAGTACTCAGTTTTCAGCCCCTTGGCCAGTTTTACGCTGAAACATTGTTCGCCATTTAGCAGACTAAACGGCATAACAAAGCAAAACATCGCTGGGCGAGGGGGAGATGTAGTGGCTTAGGTTTATGGGAAAGGCTAAGAAAAAAGGAGAATATAAGGTAGGGGGGCAGCCACAGAGACGTGCAAAAGGGGTAGCAAATTACTTAAGAAAACTGTTGTTGCCTTATTGGATTAGGCAGGGCAGGAAAGTAGGCGACCGAAAAGCGTTTCAGATCTTTCAACGCACAATTACCAGCGGCTCCTTTATAATTTCTATGGCATCCGAGTATCCGGGCTGCAGGCCAGCCATCAAATTCGACTATCTAGCGTCTTTAAAGCCAGCACACATTTTCCAGTTCTTCAGTTGATCCCAGTCAAGTTTTTGCCGAGCTTGAGCCGAAATATTTGGCCGGCCATGCTCAGTCCGTTTTTCCCCATTGGTGGCTTTTATTGTTTGGGCCACGTCAAGTTGCGAGCTGTGTTTGTTTTTTAGCTGCCTGAAACATCTCGAACCATTGGTCGTTTTTCTGTGCGGCGCTTAGACCAAACGTCGCATTCACCCCTGAGGCCTGTTTGGCGTATTGTTACACAATTTTGTTGAAATTTATTTACAGAGTTTATGCCACACAGAATCAACATTGAAGTTGGCACAATGGCAACAAGCAGCATTCGCCACAAAAAAGAATGAAAGAAAAAACAAAATCAACAGCAACAACAACAACAAAAGGCAGCCAAAGACCAATATCGGGCCAAAATACTGCGCCAAGTTGTGCTTCTAAATTTCTATCCCTAGTGCACAAAAGTTGACTCGTGCCCCCTGCCGCATGCTACATGCTACATTCCGCATGCCCCATGCCCCATGCCCCATGCCACGTGCTCTGTATGCTAAACAGCAGCCAGCAAGTTTACTATATATGGGGCACAGCACGGACTCGAGGTCAGAGCTGGGTCAGAGTTGGGTGTAGCATAAAGCACAAACAAGATAATAAGTTCATAAGTATTATTTGCAACATAATCTCGCGATTTGATTTGAGAATTTGCAGCAAACTTGAAATCGTGTCAAAGTTTGGCGACTTCTAAGCACAGAACAAAGTTGTCCAGAGGATTGGCGAGGGATATTGACGGACATTCAAAGTTAATTGGTTAGATTTGAGGATAAGCTAAGCTCTACTCGAATTCAAATATAAATTGATCTTCAGCTTGAAGAACTTGAGTTGAGTTAATAGTGACTTAACGCTGATTCCATCTTCATAATTCATAAGCATACAAGCTTGCTAAGAGCCTGGCCATAAGGAAGTTGACCCAAAGGGCCGCAGTGCCGCTCAATTTGCCGCTGTTGCAGTGTAAACTTGGCTCCTTTGGCTAATTAATCACGCCAAGTTAAGTAAACAGCAGCTGCCTGTTTAGTGCAACTGCTGCTAATAGCGTTTCGTACTCTCGCTTGCCAGCTTGCGAACTTGGCCAACTTGTTCCGCCGACTGGGCCAGCAAACTTTGACTGCCAGCTCCTAAGTGCGATTTATGAGTGCGAGTGTTAGTTCGAGTGCAATGGGCAACTCAGTGGCAACTGAGCGAAATTTGTTTACAACTTAGGCGTTAATTGACACAACCACAGCCAAAGCCACAGCCAGAATAGCAACAAGAGGACAACAGGAGGACAGAGCCAAACAAAACCAAACAAAACCAAACCAGACCAAACCGAACCAAACAAAACAAATGCAAGGCCAAGAGCCAAACTTGGTTACACAATTGGCTTCCTCAAAATGCAGGCAACAATTTTCCATTACAAACCGAGACCCCAGAAAAGTTTTCGAATCAAATTCAACACCTTCACCAAGGTGGCTTTTACACTTTTTAAATACTTTTAATAAGCTCGACAGCTGCATTAGCTTCATTTCCAACTTCAGTCTCAGTTTCAGTTTCAACAGCGCACTTAATGAGACGTTGCAAGGATGAAATGTTGCATCATCTGTCCCCAGTTAAGGATACTTTAAATAATACAAAAAAAAAGTAATTCCTTGATGTGTAGTAAATCAATGTCGCAATAATCCGCACATAAGGCACTTTATCAATCAATGCAGAAAGGATTTAGTCGAAGTTTCTTTTATGTCAACGCCTCGCCAAGGGAACGGGTCGGGTCTCTTCTTTCTGCTGCGAGTATGACAAAGCACAATCAAACACACCCAGACAAACACACACACACACACATTCGTGTCGCGTAAAGTAATAAGCGGTAAAACAAAGTAAGACTAAATAATACAGTAAATCACAAGCTAATGCCTCACACATACTCACACACACACACACACTCGTACACGCTCGCACACTCATGCACGCTTGGCAGGCATTGAAGCAATCAAATTAAATCCCAATCGCACACTTAGATAGACATAGACGGGTAACTTGGGTAACGACAAACGGCGATAAAGCGTTATGGTTCATTAGGCCCATCGAGTGCGAGGCGAAGGCCGCTTAGACAACAACGACAACAGCGGTAACAACACCAACATCTACAACAGCAACGTCGACAACAACGATAACAATGACAATAGCATTGAGTTTACAATCGATGTGTGTATACATATACACTGAGACAAATCAAAGAGGCTCGGACTTAAATCAAGCAATTCCGGTATTAAAAGTTAAATTCTTGATCCAAATACGAAATTCTCAATATCAGAACGGTCTTGAAATTCTTAACTTTATCAGCGCTCAGGATTGTTTTAAGAATTATGGGAACACGATATAATCGCGCATTAATTTAGAACTTTTATGCTCAAAATAATTCAAACCGATATCAGAATTAAAGATCTCGATTAAACGGTTAACGTTTTTATACTTTCAAAGATGATTGGCTCTCAAAGTAAGTAAATTAAGGACCCAATCATTCCTAATAAGATCTAGAACGAAGCGGGATTCATTAACGAACTTTTTTTTGTAGAACAAATCGTTCTGTATTTTTCTGAGTGTACATATATCATGTACCGCGAATCCTGTCACATTCACCTACACAATCCAAGCGAGCGACACTATGAGAGGGGTCTACAGGGTAGCATCTGGGAAAGAGCGGCTTAGGGGTAGTTGCACATTTCCAGCAATAAATGTCAATATCATTAAGTGTGCACCCATATGGTAAGACGGTAAGCTGACCCACCACCACTACCATCGTCACCATCACCACCACTTGAACCCGCTGCAATTGTCACCCAATTGCAGTGAGTTCCGCATCTGAACTGTCAGATGTGACACTCGGCAAATATTTACAACGACAAATTGCTAAGCTAAACACGGGTTCCCAAATTCGAGATCTCGACACAGGCGACACATAAATAAATAAAACATGCCGCGATTCGTATTTGGCAAATCTGCTGCAATTGACCATTGTCACATGGCCAGATGCTGTCGCCAATTTAGTATGCCAGGACATGCCTCATTAAAGACTTGGGAGTGCCAGGATGTCAGGGCACGAAAATGGACACCTGCGTGCCGAATTAATGCAATGAAAATTTACCGAAACTTTTATGAATGAGTTAAAGAAGAGTTGGCGAATTGGCGGCCAGCCTGAGTCGGGTTGGCTCGGAAAAACTAATAATGAGCTTTCAATGTTAATAAGCCGGGGGGAAAACTTCTTCGTATCAAGGAGGCGAAAGGCGAGAAGCGACAGCTGCAGCTCTCAGTTTTCGCCTCCAGTCAGCACAAAGAGAGAAAGAGAGAGTCAGAGAGAGAAAGATAGAGAGAGAGGGACGTTGACAAAATCCCTTTTATACGTAATTTCATTTTCGCCGCCTGTCCCACTCAAGAAGTAATTTCAAAACTTTGTTAGGCATTTTTAAAGTCATTTATGGCGAACGCTGACAAAAAAAAAAACAAGAAAAGCAAAAAGAACTCAACACGAAAAAGCAAGATAAGAAAATATTTAGATGCCTTCGTTGATGAGCTACTGATGAGGCGACCGCTCGACAGTCGGACGGAGGAGTCGATGACATCGCAGCTAAAGTTGTACTCGTACTTAGTTGGAGTTGGAGTATATCAGCAACAGCCTCAACCAAACTTTGCACTCGTCTTTTGTTTCTTGTCTACAGAGAATAAAGAATGTGCTTCAAGACAAGCGAACGTGCTCGACCAGCAGATACTCGATATAGGAATATTCGTACCTACTTTTAAGTCCCTCAGTTTGTGACAAAACATTTCATCAAACAGTTTAAAGCTCTGTGAATTAAACAAGCCTTTTTTTATAGTTCACAAGAGCATTTCATAAGGATATCCTACTCATTATATCCGACTCATTATAGGAATATACTTATTAGACTCTCACAAAGTGTTAACAAATCGCACAACTTAGTTCAGTTTAAGGCTACGTCAAATAAAACAATCCTTTTCTATAGTCCACAATAGCATTTCATAAGGATACCCTGTCCATAAATATCAAAGAAATACATTAATGATTTCGCGCCTTTTCATGGAGTTCCACTGAATTGTAATGATGGAAAAAATATCTCCTGAATATGAAATGAAGCAGCTGGACAAAAGTCGCTGTCCTCCAGCCTGTCCTTTGTCTCCTCCTCCCCTCGGTCGAGGATAATAATAATAAAGTCGCCTCGCCTTAACGCTGGACGTGGTGTGGCAGCAGCTGAAAGACTTCTCCTCCATCTTCGCCTCCTTCGTTCTGCCCCGCCCCCCTCGTTTACGCCCATTGTGCGACAGCTGGCGTTGAACTTAAATTAGCCTGTGCACACAATCCGCTTTTCACAGCGGCCAGCCAAAGTTCTTATCAGCGAATTTATCTTTCATATGGCAATGCAAAACTTCTGAGTGGAAAGCGCCGAGTGGCGAGTGGCAAGTGGCAAGAGTGGCAACTGTTTGTGGATAGGAATTACTTTGCATTGGGCAATTTATTGCAACCACCAACAGGCGATGGTTGAGCCAAGTGTTTTGATACTGTCGCCAAAATAAACATTTTATCATAAAGAGATTAAACGCCGATAAGCTGAGACTGAGACTGTGAGCTGCCCTTTCCAAGCTCCAATTGTCTTTTGTATTTTGATTTACGATTTGCTGCTGCATGCCCCAAAATAATGTCAAGCAATTCCGCATGCGTTGAAATTAATTTGAAACATTTGCCAAGTGCCAGCCAGAAAGCAGGCACAAAGGGAGTTGGGAGTAGGGAGTAGGGAGTTAGGAGCATTGAGAATAGGGAGGTACCTGATCATGGCATGGACTCCCTATCTGGCTATTGCAGCTGTCTCCAAGCTGCTTTCAACTGCAAACTCCCGGGCAGCCGCAAAATGGCCACATCCCATGGGCAACACTCGACGCTGGTGCAGCTAGCAAAAATGAAGGTAATCTATTTGCTTGCCCAGTGGGCCTGGGGCCATCCAAGCTGCACTCAATGTCAGTTAAATCCCGACGCTGCTTTACGACAACCTCTCAACCCATATTCATTCCATTCCCCTTACTCCTACCTCCCGCACCTTGTCTTGCCCCCGACAAATGTCTAAAGATAAAGCAGCAAAAATATTTTAACATCCTTTGGCAACATGCCGGCGTATCCTCACCCTCACCCACCCCTTTCCCTTGGCCTTCCTTCCTGCCTTAACCAGTGCTCAGTCTGGCCACACCCACATGCAGAACCACAGATGCAGTGCGTCTGTTGTTGCTGCCTGTCTGTCTGTCTGTCTGGTTAGTAAGTGGGTCCAGCAGCCGCAACTCAACCTGCACTAAACAAAGTCTTTGTGTGAGAAATTTTCATATTTTATGTACGAGCTGAGAGCTGTCGGAAAAAGCTGAGAGAACAGCGTACAAACAAAAAAATTTCCCACAAAATAGTTGCAATTGTTGTTATTATTATTCTTGTTGTTGCTGTGTTTTTTTTTTGTTTTTTTCTGCTGCTGTCCATGTCAATTTGGCCAACTGGGCGAAGTGCTTCTCCTACTCGTGCTCTGAAGAGGCTGCTGACAAATCCAATGATAATTTGCTGCAAATTAAAATTACTGTGCCGTTGCCCGGCATTTAGAGTTGAAAGTCGACGCAGTTACTTAGTTAGGGCCGCATTGTAGCCAAATCTCCGAGTCTGGCTCGTAATGAAATGGCTTTTTGAAGCAGGCTCACAATCCAGAAAACAAAATGGAAGTGCTCGACGCACAAAAATTCTAATGAATTGCAGCTGCTGCTGCAGTCAGTCATCCAACCAGTTCATCAGTCTGTCAGTCCATCGGTCTGTCAGTCCGTCAGTCTGCCAGTTGGAGAGTCATCTGTCAGACTGCACGAGTATGGCAATGAGAATTACTTAATTTTATTACCAACTTGTTGACCCAGCTTTTATACCCACAATCTAAATATGATTCCATGCGCCGGCTGACGACAAAAAATTAAATTATCCCATTTAACTTGACCGAGGCAACACAATTTAACCATTTAAGCCACTAAATTATGCAATCAGCAGCGCATTGAATGCATATAACTTATTTTTCCGAAATAAAACCGAGCAAACATGTATAGAGAAATAAATATTACAGTATACCTTGCCAAGAAGAAAGGAAGTAAGAAAACTTTGCCTAATTATTAGATACCCTGTAGTTTTTAGATAGACCTAACATTCACTCGCCCGTTAATTTCAATTTATCTGCCTGCACATAAAACAAATTTATTGGATTGTTATAATTAATATTGGATTTTGAGAATCGGAGATTCAAAGTCAGAAACATATCTGGAAACAAAAGTAATTACAGCTTCCAGCATTGATCTAATCTGTGAACTTGATGCACATAGGATGGATGAATTTGTCGGATGGCCTCAAAAGGAGTACGAAAGGGGCATAAAAACTGCTGGAATGGTACATCAAAGCTGTGGTCAAGACTGAGAGCCAAAGGACTACTTAGCAAGATTCTGATGGCTCTGATGGGTCAGCTGCCGTTGCCAGGCAGCCGCAAAGCAGCTTTGACCCAGTTGCTGTTGTCGCTGTTGTTGTTGTTGTTGTGAATGTTGCTTGGGCAAATATCGCATGAGTTTTAGCCATGCGTTGCCACATGCAGTGGATGGCCAATAAGCAGAGCCATGGGCCACAGCATTGTCTGCTGCTGAGTGCAGCAATAAACTTGAATCGCTTACACCACATCCTCATACGGTCCTGGATTTCCAGTCAGACAGTGACAGTGAGAAGGAGAGAGAGAAAGAGACGGAGAAGACTTTCTCAGTGCGACTAATGTCAAGTCTTCACATTCATGGCAATAAAATTTTACTCCTTACAGCGTGTCAAATTGCATACCACTCCCTTACTCCCTCTCCCTCTCTGTGCAACTCACTGTCAGACTGTCTGCCTCTCACTCTCTCTCTCTCTCTATCTCTCTGTGTTTGTTTGTTGTTGGAGTGATGTCTTTAGTAGATTTGTGTGGCTTCGTTTTATGTGCAAGCTTTAATTGTCAATAAAATAATCATTTGCAAACATTTTGCCACTGCAACCGCAGCACGTGCCGAAAATACAAGCGTAAAGTATGTAAAGCGGCAAATTTTTATCAATAAATGATTTTGCACAAGTAGAGGGAGCGAACTGAAGTTCGAGGGAATAAAAGCCACAGGCATTTCGTAGGAGTTGAGTTGAAGGATATGGCGCAGCTCGAGGGCTGCTCTTCAAGTTATTGACGAGATAAAGTTGAAGATTTTTGTGTGCATTTTGTGAAGTGGCAGAACGAGCCCATAATGATTCAAGTCATCGCAGCTAGTGGAGCAGCAGGGAGGGAAACAGACGTGGCCAAAGATGATGACGTTGAGATGTTGACGCTGAGTGTTTCGTTGGAGCCCGGGCAGCCACAGGATGCCAAGGACTTAAGGCTTTGCTACTCTTCTAGTTGCTGTAGATTCTGATGTTTGTGTGTGTGTGTATGTGTCTATGTGTATGTGTTGGCAGGTCTAGTTTATTTGCTAAAATGCCGCTCGTTTGCTCATGACACCAGCAGCAGGAGAGAAAAATAGAATGAAAATGGAGAAAAGCAATAAAAAGCCATGCGATGCGGAAAAAGAAAACATTGTGGCCAAACAACAATGCCAACAGCGCCACGCACACTTCACTGACTGCCACACACACATATACACACATAAGTACACACACCTACACTGTCGCAGACCCAGGAAAAAAAACTCAGTTCATCGATTTTCACTTGAACGAGAAACGCTGCCAAGCAATTCTCTGGAGTCGCACAAACAAATGCGCGTAAATTTTGCTTAGCACAAGTGCAAATACTTGACACAGCCGCACCTACAATAAGTGGATGACATGCATCACACAATGCCAGACTAAGAGATGCCCAGCTTATCGTCATAAAAAATATATGGCTAGCGTGTCATACCACTAATAAAGATTGATTGACTCGACTCCAAATTGCCTAATTGCAGCTATTAGGAATACAGACTATTCCACAAAAATTAAATTATTTAAACTATTAAAGTTTTTATACATTTTTCGAATTTTCATTTATGACGCTGAATGAAATTTTAGTTAAGTGAATAAAGCGTCATAATAAATTTGAAGATATTAAATATGTTTAAGACGCTGCATTTCATTATTATTTTAATTTGTTTTTCAATTTTATTAGCAAGCAAAGAAAAAAGTGATTGTATGAATATTAAATTACTGGCGACAAATAATCGATAGTTCTAAATGATGGACAGAAGAATATCCTGGACTTGCTCAAAAGGTACATAATTTGGCATTTAACAATATAAAAGAGTTGCACATTTGACAATGTCTTTCGATATACCCTATAAGAATAAGATAAGGACGCAGCTCTTAGGAAACTCTGTTCTGTGAGGAGCCTTTAAATTTACATTTGTTGGCATTTTAGTCACATGTCAATATCCTTTGTGAGGTTTTTTGTGGGCGTAACTTTAACGGTTGATTTGTTTTATCGGAGTCCTTGCTCAGCCACGCCCTCGCAAAGTTTTGGGTTTATCATTTTTTGCCTCTACTTCTACGGCTTGTTACCTGATTTATTTGCATCTTCTTGGCAAAGCAGTTAATAAATTTCAGTTACATTGAACTGTTATCTCAGACAGGTATGGAAAGTTTTTGAAAATCGAAAGTTTTGCCAAAGTTTTGCAAGGGAATCGCAAACCTGTGTCAACTTGATTAACCGAGGTAGACAGCTCCGATAAGACCCAAATAATATTTTGGATAACCCAATAAGCCATAGGGACCAAGATAATAATATTTCTCGTGTGATTTCTGACACAAGTATTTAACAAAAAAAAAGTTCACTTAGATTAGCTTTGCATTCATAAAACGATTTGCACTTCATCACAAACCGAGAGATAAGCCCCAAAGGGGAGGATGGGATAAGCGGAGAGTGGGGACGGGGAGGCAACCGCAAATGCAAATATTTGAAGCATCAGCAAAAAGCTGGCGGCGGGTAGAAAAAACCAAACCAAACCCAACCCAACTCAACTCAACTAACTACAAAACCGAAATAATTGTTACTGACACTGACACAACTTCTGCTGCAGTTGCTGTTGCTTCTGATGTTGCTGCTGATGTTGCTGCTGTTGTTGCTGTTGTTGCTGTTGTTGCTGTTGCTGCTGGCTGATAGCGCAGACAAACGTCCCGCAGCAATTGAAACAACAGCGAACGAACGGCGGGTGGATAGCGTAGATTTGGTTAGAAATGCAGTACGAGTCGAGTAGCAGTCAATGGTTGGGTGGTTGAGTGGTGCAGTGGTTGCTGTGCAAACTTGCCAACACAAAGTAAAGTTATTTGCGGTTCATTATTCACTTTTGGATTTTATTTCCTTGTGGCGCACTCAGACAGCGAAGGCATCACGATCGAAACAACTGATGGACAGCAGATTGAAGCCCGTCCACAGCACGTCGATGCTGCCACCGTTTGTTAGCTTTCCCCCCTTTCAGTGCTCAGCGGCATGCAACATGACTTGCCAATGCTAAACGTGAATGGGAATGGAAATGGAAATGGAAAGGGGAATAGGAATGGGTTTATGAGAAGAAGAGAAAAAGAGGAGGGGAACTGCATAGCGACATTTAAATAGAAAATTTTACTTGGCGTTGTCAGTCGAGGAAATTTTTGCTCTTTGCTTATTCATCTTGCAAGTTGAAAAATAAATTAATAATGCGTTTTTGCCACTGACAGCAGCTGCAACCGCATACTAAAGCGAGTTGGCAAAGAAAAAACTACGTAATAGAGAGACTGACTCGGGAAAACCAGCCAAAAAGATAGATGAAGTAAGATCGATACTTTGCTGGAATGTCGAAGTTAAGATACTCTGATTGTTTTATTAATTAAATTAGACAATAATAAAACTATCATATGTATGAGATACATAATATCTTGTCAAACAGTATATGACGGAAATTAATTAAATTAAATGTGAAATGGGATTGTCAGTACACAATGATTGATTCTTTTCAGTATATTAAATTATAGACAAAACCTCTTTACGAAGTAAAAGGCTAGTGACGAAAACATTTTCATGCCCCAAAAATTCCTGATATCCAATTTTGTTTCGAATAATATTAAGTTTTACATATAAAAATTATTATTATTAAAAAAAAAATTTAATTTTGCCACTCGGCACTAAATTTTAGCGGGTTTTAAAACAAAAGCTTCGGGAACAAGTCTTCATTCAAACTTTTAAGCTACAATATATCAACAATTTGATACATACAAACAGACAAACAGACAAACAGACAAACAGACAAACAAACAAACAAGTAGACTGACTTTTCATCTTATTTTCGCAAGGCAACTTAAAATTTCTAAATTAATTATCTTTTGAATTAATGGTCCGATTTTGATGATCGAGGTGTCAGTCGACGTGTATTTTTGATAAGAATATAAAAAAATTTAAAAAAAAAGTCAAAAGGCTCCTATCGTTTAAATTTTGCCCCTCCTATTTACCCCCACATTTGCTAGTTGAGCTGATACATTTCGGTATATAACTCGACCTGATCGGGCAGTCATAAAAAATTTTCCATTCTTCCTGAATATATTGCTAGTCGCCTTTCGTACTCTTCGTGCTGCTTTCGTCACTAGCGCAGACTGCCGTCCGCAGTGATAAACTTTTTATTTGTTAAAGTGGTCCGATGTAAAAGTATTTCGGCTCCTTATAAAATTATATTGCCCGGAGCAAGGGTATGCAAATAGAAACTGGGGACACGAGGACTCGAATATTCCATTCGCAGTGGCCCTTGCTCTAAAATTTAATTGCATCTTTTTCAGCAATTGTAGCACGAAATGAAAATGCATGCTAATGTCAGGGGAGAGGGTCTTAAAAACTCGAACTCGAACTCGAATCTGAACCCAAACTCCTCTATGCAAACCAGACATCATGCGAAATGCAGATGGCGAAAGGCAGAAGGCGAAAGGCAGAAGAAGTTTAAGCTTTCAGTTTAGTTCAGTCAAGATATGAATACTAATAGCCACTGGAATGTTTGAGTAGCCAAAGGACATTGCACTGTCTGTGGTAAACTGTGGGGAGGAGGGAAGAGGTCCTGCTTCTGCTCCCAGGATGTTTTCTCGCTTAGCCCAGTTCACTCCGGTTCGGTTCGGTTTGGTTCCTTTCGTTTATTCGCTGGCAATGGAAATGGCAATGTCATTACTCTTATTTGATTCCGTGGACATTCGCATAAATGTCAGATTGAGTTCTGTGCGGCGGCAAAGTTGAGTCCTTGAAATGCAGCAGCAGCAGCAACTGGCAATGCATTTAAATGCAAAACTCGGTGGCCATTCGCATTCCCAGCCAAGGCAGGGCGATAGCGGGAATTCTTGGATTCTTGAAACAAAAATGAAACGAAGAAAAGCAATTAGCGAAATTAATTGCTTAAGTTTCGCTTTTGAAATATTTATCTACAAGAATGAGATTAATTCAATGGCCAACGGACAACGGCAAAGACAAGCCACGCCAAGGATATTGCTCTGCCATGCACAATTTGCGGACTTGTCAATTGAATGGCTTGGCTTAGCGGTTACTCCTCTCATTCTATTTCTCTTACTCTCTGTCTCTCTCTCTTTCTATCACTTTGAATTGCTGATTAACTTGGAGCATGATACTCGTTGCTCAGCCCCCGATCAGAGCACGCGATTGTATTTCAATTCAAACTGGCCAACAACTTACCGCTCTCCCAGTGCTGCTGCGATAGCAGCATCAATGCGATGACAATGGGCCAAGTTCGCGGCAGGACGGCGCTCTCAGGTGGCTGTGTCCTCTTGCGGATGTGTCTTCGGTTATCCGTGTACTGGCTAATTGTTGACATTGGCCTCTGTTCCGCCATTTCGCTGCTGCTCCACTTGATTGGTTAGTTAGTTTTGGTTTTTGGCTTCAATGTTGCTGTTATTGTTGTTGTTCCTTTTGTTTTCGCTTGTTGCTCTCAATTGGATTTGAAGGAGCTCTATATGTAAGCTAGCGTATTCAGGTGCATTGAATTAATTATTTCATTGTGCACACCTTGTTGCCTTGCCGCAGTTTGTTGCTAAAGTTTCTGCCGTCGTCAACTGCAGCACTTACGGAATTTTAATTATTCAAAATAGGTTTTTAGCACAGCGGCAGGAGCCCAACCTACCGACGATATAAGGCTCAAACTCCAACTCCAACTCAGTACTCGAAACTCGGCACTCAGGCAGGACTCGGACAGGACCTCGGTCTCTGTTTTAATTGCTTGTTCTGCTGCAATGCATTTTCCTGGGGCCTTGCAAATTTATAGCTGCAAAATAGAAGTAAAAACGATATGCGTTAGTTTTCTGCAAAACCACAGTGTTTATTGTGTGTATATCTGTGTGTGTGTGTTTATGTGTGTGTGTGTTTGTAGGTTTGTTGTGTAATGCTGCTAAGCCATCGTCCCCAAATACATAATTCCTATGCAAATAAGCGTAGACCAAACACTAAAATTTATGTGCACGCTGCGTTTTGCATATCTGCACACAGCCATTGGCAGGGGGAGGGCGAGCGGGAAAGAAACCCATAAACCGAGGGGAGGACAACAATTTTTTGGCAAAAAACGCCGCACCAAAAATAAAACTCAAGTAAAGCGTAAAAAATCTAAACGATGCGAGGCACAATTCTGGCAAAAACAGAGGACACGCTGCCAAATTAACAGAAATTTTGGAGCGTAGCACAAGTTTTTTTTGTGTGTCACCAGAGCGAACTCCCTCTTTCTTTCTCTCACCCTCTATCTCTCTCTCTTTCACTCACTGCTGCACTAGTACTGTCTCTTTTTATGTGCACTCAACGGCAAGCCAACTGAAATAATCCTGAAAAATATTGTTGGCTTTGATTTGGCGCGGCCTTTGGTTTTGGTTTTATTACGACTTTTTTCCTCATTTTTTTCTGTTCTGCATTTTTTGTGGCAACCTCTATACTTAATATGACATGGCAGTTGGGCATGCATGACACACAAAATAGAGCAAACACTACTCGACGTGGCAAAGAAGAAAAAGTAAATAAACTGCGTATCATTTGCGTCTTCCCAACAGCAACTCCTCCCCATCCTTTCCATCCTCCTCCTCCGCTCTCCTCGCCCATATGCGGCCCATAAACAATTCTATTAAAATTAATGTTGCATATTTTGAGGAGGAAAACTTAAATGTTTTACAAATTGATTCAAATTTGTTATATGCTTGCGAAATGATGCACAAAATGACCAGTAACAACAACTGCTAAATACCCTATAATATTTCAGAGCTCAGCATTTTCTTTCTTGAAGACAAAGTAAACCCTCAGGAAATGGGCGAAGCAACAAATTGAAGCGCAAGTAAACAAAAAAGATAAAAAGAAGGAAGGGAGGAGCATAAAAAAAAGAAGAAAAAAATAAAAAGAATTGGGAGAAAAAGCGAAGCAAATATGATTGATTTTATGTGTTTGAGCTGATGGGCGAGTGGGAGTCGTGTGTAGATCGAGGAGCTGATGGTTAGATGAAGTCCGTGCCAATGACAAGCAGGGCAAGGCCTAAAGGATATAGCCGGAAATACGCCAGAATACACAGGGATATTACTTATGTACATACTCCGTATAAGTCGTCCTGGGTTTTTATGCTCAAGGAAATAAGCAAAGAGCGCTCGAAGTGGGAGCCAATTCTGGCCCGGCTGACAGGCAACCCAAAGGGAAAATCGAAAAGCAAACCACAACAACAGCAAAAACCACACACACACACACGCACACGTGTAGGAAATGCGTATGAGAAAATTTGTGTATTTGCCATAAAATAATTTATCAATTGGAAAAATTTTTAGACAGGCAAAAGAAGAAGGGAAAAGTACACGAAGCAAAGAAAAATGCCCAAGCACTTTATAAGCTTGTGTGTCCGTGAGTGTGTGTGTATGTGTGTATTTGAGGGTAAAATTATGACAGGAGGAAATAAAAAAGCATAAATTTATTACTGGGCAAACGATTACTAAAACTTGGCCACAGGCCCGTCGGGAATGCGGCACGGCGGAGTCGGCAAAGGCGCTGCAAGCGAGCATCATAAATAATCGGAGGGGCGACAATATTGAGCGTCGGGACAATGAACAGGGAGCAAGGACCAGACCAAGGCATCGAGTGCACTGACATTTTTGATAGCAATATAAATACATAAAGCAATATATATAAATACAATACGATTCGATATGAAAACGGAGCGGGTTATGCCTCACGCAATGGCAGCAAAATAATTGTACCCAGTACATGCGGCAATTTGCTATAACAAGGATATCAAATTTGCGCACTGCCAGCAGAGGCAGGGCAGAAGCGGAGGCAGAGGCAGAGGCAAAAATAAAAAGGATAACGAGCACAATAAAAGAAATGAAATCGTAGCCCAAACTGTTACTAATTGGACAAAGCAGCCAAACAACAACAGCACCAACTGAAGGAAAGAAAAAATTGTGGAAAGCAAAAGAGCCAACAAATGTGTGTATCTGTGTGTGTGTGTTTGGGTGTACGACCCTCGGGCCGAGAGCACATTGGCATTGCAAGCTATTCAAATTTCGGCAGAGTCGACACAAAAAAATTGGCTTAGTTAAGTCTAATTTCACAGGCAGACAAAGTGCTTAAAAAATAATTACGCGCTGGCAATCAAGAAGGCGTCGTTATCGTTGTCACTATAGGAAACCGGATACGGATCCGGATACGGATGTGCATGTACGCGATGTCAGCATCCGGCGTGACGTGGGCGTCGTTGCTCTCTTCAAATTGACCGCAGTGTGGGGACAAATTGAATTTGGTTGAAGCAGTACAAGCGCCTTGCCACAAATTCGCAAGCTTACAAGTAATTAGGCAACTCTGCAACTGCAGTCAGCTCCTCCCTCGATCCTCATCCTCCCTGCAGCCAGAGAATATGCACACAAAGGACATACGCGTCGTTGGCCGCGTTGGCGCCATTTGCCGCTTGCCACTTGCCGCTTGCCACTTGCCGCTTGCCACTTGCCGTTTGCTCGGTTGTCAGTGCGACTGTTGGCTAATTGCAGAATGTGCAGCACCAGTTTATGTGGCAAGTAAGGAGGGAATGAAGGGAGCGGAGGGCAACGGAGACAACTGGTCCACGCGACACTAGCTCGTTTTCTTTTACGTGTTTGAGTTGCACTTCAGACCGAGTAATTACCAATTTGAGGCGCCAATTTGGCTGCTGCTGCTGCCCCAGCGTGGCCAGCAAAATTTAATTAGTTTGACAACCAAATGTCAGCAGACCTCCACTTCTATCTGTTTGTCTGTGTGTGTGTGTGTGCGTGTGCGTGTGTGGGAATGTATATGTGGGCGGGTAATAAAAAGGACAGACAAAAACATCAATGAAAAGAATTTTCGGCTGGCCGCAGGCAACAGGCAATTATGAGAAATCGCTGCTATCCCTTTGACCCTTTGTAATCTCTTTAACGATGTCAATGGCAACAAGGCCAACAGACAAATGAAAACAATCTGAGAGTCGTTCTGTCAGTTAGTCAGTCAGTCAGTCGGGCATTTTAATATACTTTACAAGTGTTCGTCAATTAATTTAATTTAAACCCTTTGCACAAGGAAGGATTACTTTGACACTTTGACAATAGTGGACTTAAGCCGGAAGGAACCCAATAACAGGACTTGCTGCCTGCTCGCTCCTCCCCCGCACACTCAAAGCAGAACTTCACCCTGAACATTTATTTAATTATTAAATGTGCAAATTTTCAACTGCTTCTCTCTCAGGCTAGCTACTAATTAAATTCTCGGCCATTGAATTGACCTCGGCCAGTCCGATAAATGTCTACAAATTGGTTGCTCTGAATTATACACATTTTTCTAGCCTCACGACAAAGAGCTGGCCAGCAAACTGGCTGAATAAACATACATATTTTGTGTATGTATATATATAGATAGCTTTGGTTGCATTGGCAGCCGTAGTCAATTTCAAGGACACTCGATGGGGCAGCTGCCTCATCCAAAGCCGAAGCTGATGCTGATGCTTCGGTGCTGGTGCGGCAGCTGCAACTGCAGCCGGAAGTGCTCTTCACAGTTTATAGCTTCAAGTGGCAGTTGGCAAGTGCAAGTGGAAAATTCCTGAGCGTCAACTGCTTGCAGTTTGTTTTCTATGCAAGCACACACACATACATATACACATACACATACACATGCATATCCAAGCTCAACCAAACACACAAGCAGGAATTGGGTTTGAGTTGAATTGATTAAGTTGATACTGACACTCAATTTACTCACACATAAACACACAGACTGGATTTCAATGCTGAAAACTTAATTGGCATGCATATTAGTTAATCAAAATTTGATTTAATTTAGCCGATTGCCCTTAAATGTGCACTGTGCATTTTTGTCTCAATG
Organism: Drosophila recens; assembly: GCA_037043495.1. Lineage (NCBI taxonomy): Eukaryota > Metazoa > Arthropoda > Insecta > Diptera > Drosophilidae > Drosophila > Drosophila recens. The sequence goes on from JBAMBJ010004488.1 coordinate 51,323, forward strand.
CATTGACACGCAACGCACAAGCCGAGAAATCTGAAATGAACCTTTGCCATTTTTAATTTGATTAAACTCAAACAGCAGTTGCTAATTAAACTCAAGAACTAACGGTAGCTATTCAATGGACATGCCAAGCACTAATTAAGATTTTGTCAATTACTTATGGCTACTGCCACGCCCCTTAAACTGACTGACAACCAGCATTGGGGGCAAACGCTGACGCAGCGCAAACTGCACGCCTCTGAATAACCCGGATAGGGATTGGGATTCACCATCTCCAGCAATGTATCTGTGTGAGTGTCCGAGTATCTGTGTGCAATCATTAAAATTAATTTATTGGTTTCATTAACTTGGCTGGCGAGTCTTTAGCAGCAACGAGCACATTAGCTACCGCCGGTGCCTGTTGTCCTTGTCGTGCACGATTTCGCTGTCCTTACTCTGAAGTAAGCTGCAATTTTTTTGCGAGTCGATTCCAAATGACACCACGACGACATTTCCTACCATTTTGCCTGTGCGACAGCCTGACCAAAATCCGTTGAAAGCATAAGCCAAAAAAAAAAAGAAACACAACAATCCAACGGCCACAACCAAAACCATAGCCAAAAGCTAAAGCCAAAGCCAAAGCCAAAGCCATTGCGCTTGGCTGGCCAACAATGAAAATGTAATGTTCTTCCCACCCTCACACTCTCCGTCTATCCGCTCTCAATCGCTTTCTCTGCGTCTCTCTCTCGCGACTACAACAAAGAGTAACGCTAAATGGGAATGGACTAGAAATAATCATCATTAGGCACGACCCAACCACCTTTTAGACCAACTTAGACCACGACTTAAGCAACAAGTTCTCAGATCCTTGTACACCTTTCCACCAATCCTCCAATTATTTACTAGAGTGAATTTGTACCGCACTTTAAATTTCCAGCGAATAAAAAGTTTTTTGTTTTCGCCTGTCAGACAGTCGCAAAAGTTTCCGACTTCAAACAAACTCTCAACTTTCACATTAACTTATTTAATAAACCCATTCGCACATCTAAAAAAGTGAAAAACAAAAAAATATGCTTATACATATGTAATATTTTATGCCAAAACACCATCATATTTTACTCATTCTAAATACGATTTCAACAAAGTACTACAAGTCCATACACGAACGCAACATGGCGAGCGTGCTCGACTAGGAGATACTCCGTAGACAATCTTCACAAACACACTTGACTTCACTAATTATTACACTGTTATTCCAACTTTTGTTTTGGTGGAAATATTGAAAATGTAAAAACCACCAATGTATGTTGTTCATTAAACTATCATTGCTTCAAAATATTTGCATTCCTACAAAGTAAATGCTGATGTTTGTTTTTTTCAACTATTTATTTATTTACTTGTTCCTAGCCCCCGTCAATGTCTGTCAAGCATGTGTTTTTAAATTCTTTCGAATGAAACGCAAAAAATAAATACATTCCGTCATTTAAAAAAAAACTTGTTCCTAGCCTCAACAAGGACTTACTTAAATTAATGAAGTTTTCACGAACACTATTAAATAATACCAACTTGTAAAAATACAAAATAAAAAGAATTTAACTTTTTTTAATCTACTCAAATAGTATTAGTTAGTAACAAATAATACTTTTAATTAAAGAAGATTTTATAATTAATTTTTAAGTACCCAAATGGTTATTGCTTGTGTGCTATTAAACACAATTTAAAGAGCTTGGATTAAGATTGAGTTCTACATAAATACAGTAAGTTTTGGTGTAAGTTTAGGTTTGAAAATACTAATATACTTAAATTTGTACTAGAAAAGTCAGACTTAAAATAAGATTGACATACTTGACATTAGTAAATTTAGTAAGATATACATGATTATTTCGCTCTGTTTTCGCACGAGGTTACTTAAATTAATTGTCTTTTTTTAATAATTGACTGCAATATCGTGAATTGTTTAATTGGTTTGCAAAGAATTCATAAATTGCTGACAGCAGAGTCACGAATAAACTGTTGTAGCTTTCTTGAAATTTGAAGATGCTGATTATCTGAAAGCAGTTCGAGGAGTTGTATGCATTGCAGCATTTGTCATATATAACTGTCATGCTTGTCTATATTTAAGCCAAACAACCCACCCACTGCAACCTGCAACAGCAACGTGCCACCCGCTTGATGCATTGCTTTGCACATTGCCGCATTGTCGACGTTGATGACGCCAACGCCGACGTCGATGCCGATGCCGACGTCGACGCCAACGTCGACGCGGCCGAAGTGCATTTGGCAAATAAGAAAAATTGCATAAATTTCATTAAATTCGAAATGTCAAGCGACTGTCGTGCCCCTCGAACTGTCTTCCCTCTCTCTCACTTTGTCCCTCTCGCTCTATTTTCATACTGTATGCATACTTTGTTTTGTCTGTGTGTGACTTTACATCAGCAATGACGTCGTCTAGCGCAGCGCGGCTGAAACAACAACAAAAGCAACAGCAACAACACTGCCATTGCCTTTTCCGTTTCCCGTGTTCAGTTTGCAGCAATATTAAAAATTGTGCACCAAAATCCCCAAAGTAATTTATTAAGATGCTTCATGACTGTTTTACGCGCCGCTGACTTCACGCCATTAAAAGCCACGGCGCAACCTACACACACACACACACACACAGCGCACAACACATTCGCATTACATGCAAAAGCTGCATAAATTTTCACCGCAAGAGCAACAACAATGTGACACTTTTTACTTTTGCCTGGTTGCCTCATTGGAGTTGTGGCTTGTTTAGACGGCAGCTAAAGAAGCAGGAGCAGCAGCAGGATTACTAATGCAACTGCAGGCGTCTTGAGAGCAGCAACAGCAACAGCAGCAGCAGCAACAACTAATGCAACTGCTGCTGCTGCTGCTTGAAGCATCCATCGTTAGATTCTTGACATTTATATGGGATTTCTGGCTTGGCCTTAGCCATTTGGCTTTGATTGCAGCTTGGAGTTTTTGCGGCTAGCGCATTGTCATAAATTACTTGGCACTGCTCCTATACTCCTTTGCTCCTATGCTTCTGTGCTCCTTTTCTTTATGTATTTGTTGGTCCTTGAGTATTTTTGTATGTGTGTGTATCTGAAAATCGTAAATCAAGTTGGCACACATTTAGCTAGCTGTGACTTTGCCTTTTCCTCGCACTCTCACTCGCACACACCTCACTGCGTATGTGTGATATTTCATAGCACGTGTCATGAATTCTAATTACCTTTTTTTCCTTATGCAGGCGGCACATGACATTTGCCATTTTTGCATTTATGTGCACACAATTCATAAATTACAAAATTTTAAATTACATTTTCAAAGATTTTAAACACATTAAGTTGTGCTTAAATTTATCCATGCTACATGCCATAAATTAAGTAAATAATATTAAAATGTCATAGAATGAAACCAAATCAAAAATTAGCTCACATTGTTAATAATTAATTTCGCAACAAATATGTGCGACTGTTCATAAATCTGCAGCATCATGCCACGTCAGGTGTGGCACAGGCAATGCGGGCTTTTGAAATGCAATAGTTCTGAATGTACGCTTTGGTAAATCAACAAATTTGTATTTTAAAACATATTTCCAGGATGCTTTTCATTTATGCATTTTCATGTAAATGTAATAATCAGCGTTATGCAGTTTAGCGTATCAATTACGACGCCATTCAGCCACAAGCTGTGAAAAAACCCTTTAAATAAATTATTATTCCACATGTTTGAACGCGCCGATCGAATGTTGGGAGACTTATATTTGCAAAATTTAAATGCAACAAACAACAAATTTTAACTATTATTTTTTCCGTTTGCATTTGCTGCTCATCAAATGCTGCGCTTTCCAATTGGAAACTGACAAATCAAAAATTGATTTGAATGGCAATGCGGTAAGCAAAGTTGAGCATTTAATTATTTAAAATCGTACCGAAACACAACGGAACCAACGGACGATGACATAAAAAATGCATTAAATGCGTCAAGCCGCAAAAAGAAATATTGCGTATGTATGTATGTATGTGTGTGTGTGTGTGGTCAATGTAAAAATTGTAAAGTCCATCAAATGGCGGGTAAATGTCCATATTCATTTACAGCCAAATTTCAAATTACAGTTCATTTTTGCTATATTATGTATATAGACTAAAGGAACTTATGTACCACACAGCTAAAATTCAACTAGTTAGAATTCTTTCGAAAAATATTTTATTTTAAGCTTAAATTTGTATCCTGTAAAACTATATTATTGAGTTTATTTTCAGCAATGACTATACAAAATTAGGAATATATTTAGAGGAGCACACACATGTATTTCTGCGGGTGATTCATTTACTATGTGTCGGGGGGAGGTCTGGTCAAATATTTGCGTGTTGGCGTTACCATTGTTTGGTTTAGTTAATAAATTAGTAAAATGTGTTGGTCAACAGGCAACGGCAACAGCAAAGGCAACAGCAGCGGCAACGCCAACAGCAACAGGCGCGACAACAGCTATGATAATACAATTTTATATGCATTCTGTTGGTTGCAAGCGACAGCTGCAACAACACCAGTGCAACTAACAACAAAGTCACCCAAAATTATGTTATAGGCCCATTAAAATTTGAAATGTGCTTGTTAAATACACCGCCTACTTGTATATGTATTTCTCTCTCTCACTCCCACTCTCACTCCCTCTGTCTCCCACTCCCTCTGTCTCTTTCTAGATGTGTGGTTGTACTCTAAATATTTTCTATAGCATGCGAGGATACAGTATGAAGGTGCCATAGCATCATATTGTATAGGGGCTCCCACGCACGCGAGAATATTTTCCCGCGATTGTTGGGGCCTCTTTAGGGTTGTCGCTCGTTGACGCTGCAATAAATTTTCACGTATATTTATTGTTTTGCGGCACGTCACTGATAATTAAAAATAAATCAATTTTTAATGACCTTTTTGAAAGCAGAGAGGCTACGACTACTTTTACTATTTGTCGACCGTTCAGCCGTTGGTTGGTTGGCTGTTGTGTGGGTTGGCTCTTCAATGTGCGGGCTGTTTTGGCTTAAAGCAATTAGCGCTCAAATTAGTGGCGTCAAAATGTTGCGTATTTGTTGGGCCCGAATTCAATATAGCGCTAACGGCAACACAAATAAGAGAAAAAAAAACAAACAAGAAATTCAATAACCAAAACTGTACGACTTGCATGCAAAACACGTCGACTGAATTGGCAAGTGGCAGACGCGCCTTTACGAATAAGCAAATCAGTTTATGATTCATAAACAATACTTCATCAAGCCGCCATCGCACACAAACGAGTAACGCACATGTTTGCCAAACGGCCAACAATAAGGATCAGGCCAAATGCAATACACAAAGAATTTTTCGCAAAACCCAAAATGATGAGTCTGAATGTAATGATAGAGCCACCTCGAATAGGTAACACCCTACCTTTAAATTTAAGCTAAATAAATCTATTTTGAAGAAATTTAATGTTTAAACAAGACAAGGGAAAACGAGTGAAACTACTTTAGCAAAGGTTGCCAGTCAAAACAAAGTTTGAAAGGGTTTAATTCGGTGGCTGGACCCAAACTCTATCTGATTTAAGAAATCAAATTTTTTATTTTAGTTAATAATTAACCCAAAAATTTGCAATTTCAAAAAAACTAGAAATTATTTTTAGAATCGTGCTTAAGAATTTTTTCTTTTAATAAGTTTAAAAAAAAAAAGTGATGATTTTTATGTATTAACATTTTTTTAAGAACGATTTATGATCAAAATCTCATAAGATAACCCACTTGAATAATTATGCAGTTACTTCATTCAAACTCTTTACCTTTATGTGGCTTTAAGAATTAATCAAAAAGTCAAAATTGAGTTAGTCTGTTACATCGATCAAGTCCATTTCTTTGGGTGCAGGGTATAAAAATGTTCATGCGTCACGTTGTTGCAATCATTAGGCAAACAGAGACAAGAGAGGCTGACAAATAGAAAAAGAATCGTTTGTGTCTGTCTATGCGTGTGTGTGTGTGTGTATCGAATGAGCAAATATATTCCTCGCACTCACTGTACTCATATGTCACAGATTGAGCACGCGTGCAATTGCCACAGCAGAAAGGGGGGTGAGAACAAGAAAGAGGATATATAAGATATCTGTACATAAGGCAAGCTAAGAAATTGATGCGGCTAGCAAATCGTCAGCAATTGTCCTAGCCAATTGATAGACGTTAGTACATATATGTGTGTGTGTGTGGGTGTGTGTATGTTGGCCACTTTATGAGAAATGCGTGTTATGAAGTTTGCAAGTTGCCAAGTATGATTGAAGGTCGCTTAAATTATGTAGTCAACTCTTTGTGGCAAAGATACATTTAAATATTTTGGCATGTAGCAGCATGTTTATAGAGCAACATCACCGTAAATCTAATAATATAAACCCGCATACAGTCACCATGTTATTTATACGAACGCATAAATATCAACAGCAACAACAACAAATGTCTGACCACAGTTAGCTTGGAAACCGCAGCAAATGGCATAAAAGTCAACATGTTGAACGGCGGCTGGAAAAATATGGCCTCTGATATTAAGCGAGTGTGTGTTATGCCTGTGTGTGTGTTAGTTGGCGTGTGTGTATTTGTGTGACTTTTCATATCTTGGTAGGCTATAAAGTATAAATTACGGCAAATGCGTTCTGCCAAGCCAAAGACAGAGAGGGAGAAGGAGAAAGGAGATGTGAAAGAGGAGCACGCACAACTAACTAACAACTATTAAGCCTCTGTCTCTGGCTGTGGCAAGTAATCAACATGCGTGGCAGTAACGTCTGGATATACTGGCTCGTAATACTCGCACTCGCACTCGCACTCTCTGTGCATTTTACACACATGCGTCTCGTTTCCATTTTTCCGGTGATTAAGTGTTGATAAGTCTATAAATTAACTCGCATACAACGGCAGACAGCGCTAAACATGGTCGACTAAGTCTCCACAGAGGCGGACATGCATAGATGCCAGGAATACACACACACAAACACACACACGCATCTTTGTGAACTGAAAGCATATTAATCATGCAGCAAAGCGAGCACATATAGAGAATTGTGCAGAACAATTGCCTACTTATTAAAGCACTGACAACACGTTGCCACTAATGAGCTGTCCAACTTGGTAGCGGCATCTGTCAGCCCAGTTAAGCGTAATTTGCTTGAAAATCGAATATCGATTAGCCATCTAACAAACCTTGCAAACAATTGCAAGTTATGGGAAATTGGTTTCAACATTTGCCCAACTCTGAATCAAAGTTATTTGAACAAAACAAACTGCGGAGGGCATAATTTAATTTAAATTCGACAAAATTAATTGCCTAAACTACCCATGCAATTGATTTACACAAATTTGCCAAGGACAACATCAACATCAACATCACCATCCACAAGAAATCTGTTTTAATTGCGGTTAAGCCAAAAGCAAAGACATCCCAAACAAGACGCAAGTTCAAAGTGTTGCCTCTGGCGCCAATGTTGCTTGCTTTGATGTGCACCATTAGAGGCAGACGCTGTGGCAAAGCTACGAAGTATAGTATCTGCAAGAAGCAAACACCCAGCACCCCCAAAAACAATATTTAGCATAAAATTTGGGGCGGCAAAGCAACAACAAGTCGTCACAAAATTCAAATTTAATGTACAACGCGCTATGCAAAAATTGAATGTTAATTAATTTAGATTCGTTGGTTTTAGAACAGAGCTTGTAGTTTTAGCCGCTTGCCTTGTCTTGTCTGGTCTGGCTGTTGTGGTTCCAACACAAGTTTTCACTTCTCCAATTCACTAGGGACAAAGCTGTTGCCTACTTTTGGGCGCCAAATTTAATTCACACAAATGGCCCAAAGAACACAACACGCATATCACATTTACCCAAGGCATACAACGCCCCAGACAACAATCGCATAGTGTTACAGTTACAGACAGAGACAAAGAGAGAGAGAGAGAGGAAGTGTGCGAGTGAGCCGGAAATAGTCGCTGACGTGTCACGCGTAGACACATTAAATCAAATTAAAAGCGCGCTAAATGCGAAGTGCGCAAAGTGACAAAACCCCAGGTAAATCCTATTTTAAATACAAATAGCAAAATGTCTGTACCCCCGAACCCAAGGTGGCAGGCGTTGACACTCCGAATGCCGCTGTTGGGGCATGCCTCACGCTGTGGTTTGTTTGCCCCACCGTTCTGCGTTCTGTGCGTCTGGCACACATTTTTTCAGAGCTTAGCGGAGCCGCTCATGTAATCTTAGTTTAAGTTGATTGTAGAACACTCAAACAGACTAAAATAAAAACGAGACTAGCACATATAGAGTGAACGACTGCGGGATGCCCTGTATCCTTTGCTTTGGAATATTGATATCAACAAAAATCTCGATGCCTTATGGATACTGCAAGCGAATTCCTTGGCTTAAGCGGTTTAAATATGAAATTGTATGACTTCCCTCAAAGCTTTTATAGCATGTCAGACTTGTATACTTTAGACGATACTGGTGGGTAAATATAGTATACCCCTTGCGTGGTTAAGTATTTGTGTATGTGAGTGTCTGTGTGTATAAGCATTGTGGCTCGGCAACTCTTTGTATAAGAATGACTTAGTATTCCGGTTCTGTGTCCCACTTGCTCGTTTCTTTTTCCCTTTTCTTTTTTTCCGTACTTCTTTTTTTGTAAATTGCTTTTAGCGTAATTGCGAGAATTCCCACAGGTAGGCCAAATAACGGTTGCACGCTCCCAACTCGCGTTTTGAGGCCTAACCGCAGCAATATTTGCCAGTTAGCCCTTTCAATTAAGCTCCGCTGCATTTTGATTAGTTTTTAACATTTTGCCTACAGCAACGTGAGACCCATCCTCTCTCTCTCTCTCGCTCTTCATTCTCTCTCTCTCTTCGTCTCTCTCTCCCTCTCATGGACACTTAGTTTACACAAGCGCACTTGAACTCAATCAATCAATTAATCAATAAAGAAAACTCAATCAACATCAATTGCCGGCATTCAGCAAACAACAAAAAAAGGCAATGAAAAAACTAAAAGAAAGCCAGGACAAACAGCCTCAATTCATTAACTCAAACGTTTTGGACGAGCGTTGAAAATTGCAAATCTGCAAAACGAGCGCAGGTACACTGAAAACAAAAAGTCATTACCAATTTACTACAGAGACTCCACTTCAATTAAAGGGAAAACCAGCTGATGCAGCTAAACGTGGAATACCATTTTTTATGAGAAACTAAAGATCGATCTTTAGTGACATGATGGCAGTGGCAATATATGTAAGCTGAACTAAAAAAAAAATATATATATATTTTTATACATAAATATATTTGAAATCTGCATTTATAAACTAATTAACAGCTTACAAAATTTTGTAAGTAAAATTTAAAAACTTTAGAGCATTTTAATTTTTTGCCAGTGTAGAACAACATGAATGAATTACTACACATGTGAGTGTACAATCCCGTAGCACAGTCAAAAAAGCTGCCAACGGCTTTCTATACCGGCATAGAAATTGTTTGGCTTTTTTGTATGTACTTTGCCATGGCCAACAAGCAGGATGAGGTGAATGAAGTCGAATGTTTGTTTTATTTTTAGGTGCGCGTGTTAAAATCACTTTTTAAAGCTGTTTTTGGGCCGACGACAGTTGACAAGATATCACGCATTGAAGCGTGCGCACTTTTGCGTTTTCCATTCAGTCAGCGGAGCAGAGCAGAGCAACCAGTCAACAGAGCAACAGACCAACTCCGAACCAACCAGGCAGACTGACAATCAGCCAAAGCATTTATTTTATTTCAGCTCGTCCTGACAGTATATAAAACAATTTTAACATGCTGTTTGTTGTTATAGTTGTTGCCGTTGCCAGTTGCTTGTTTTTTTATGTGGAGCGAGTCCTTTTTATGCCAAATGTAAGCGATCTGCGCATCCTGGCACAGTCAAATAGAAAGGCAAAGCGATTCGACGGACAGCGGGAATCGAGGGGCAAACGGTGGGCACTTGGACAAGCAGATTTAAACCGTTACGGTTTACCTGACACCAAGCAGAAGTACACACACAAACCCGCACACACATATATTTTGTGTATACATACATACATGCATATATTCAAACTTACATACATGTGTTTAAATAAAACGTTTTTGCGTCAAGCAGGACATTGCCGCACTTTGCAAAATCACAGACAGCAGCTGGGCAAAGGCCTGTGGAGGGAATGGGAAAGGGAAAGAGAGCTGTGTGAGGGGAAAAGGCGACGGGCTCCACGCAGTTCACATTGATTTCAACAGACACTGTGGAAAAATGCACACAAAAGCTGTTCCCGGTAAAAAGCTTAAAATTTTACAAGCGGGAAAAACGAAACGAAACGAAACGAAAACAAGCAAAAGGCTGTGACTAATGAAACCGAAACATCAATACACTTATAATAAAATAAAAATTTTGTTATATTAATTTTTTTTTAAATTACTTGACTTATATTTTAAAATTTTTAAACATTTATAAAAATTTAATAAATGAATAAAGTTTAACATAAAATAAACAAATCTAAGGAGCCCGAGTCTTGAGTAAAGGTATCAAACAAATAAGTTGACAAATTTTCAACAATATTTAAGATATATATTAATTTCTTAAAGTTACCAACAGCATGATCAGCTCAGTATGCTTAAGGTTAGCGTAAACAAAATCTCAGCTAGTGTGTCGTTTGGCCGTTTCAAAGGCCGAAATACTCGTAAGTTACATAAAATGCTTTCTCATTCATAGGAAATGCCCGAGCTGTGCATTTTATTTACATTTAAGGGACGACATCTAAGCGAAAAAACGAAAGCATTAAGAAATTGCACAGCAATTGAAAATTGTGCTATCAAATAAGCGAGAGGCGAGGGGAAGAACAGACAGGCACAGAGGGACAGTGGGGCGTGGCATGTTATACATTTAATTAAAACCGAGTGCAGCTTTGATGTCGACCGTTTCAGGCTCCAAAATGAATGCACATCAGGCATATCATCCGGCGGACACAGATACCGCAACTCGCAGCTCGCAGCTCTCGGTTCGACATTGATTTATGCGGCGGACATAATGAAAAGGCCAACATTGAAGCAACGGCCAGCTGGTGTCGTTTTGGGAGGCGTTAAGCCGGGTTGGCCACGCCCCCCAGGTAGCTGTAGATTTTGCGAGTTAAGTTCGATTAAGCTAAGCGAAAATAAATTACACAATATTACGGCTAAATGGCCGATAAAGTGTGCGACGCAGTTGTGCTGCAAGCATCAAGCAATTTATATCAAGAGCGAAAAGGATACAAAACACACACACATACCCAAACACATACACACACACACACACATACACACACACACACACACACGTATCACGCTTCCTCGGGGAAAACGGGAAAGTTTCGAGCAGTAATCAATCATCAATTACGATTAAATCCATCAGGAATTATGCGTTAAATTGATTGAAAGTCAGTTCGCACATTTTAGTCAGGCGTCGGAATCAGGAACGCCCTGAATCATGGCATAAAATCAATCCGCAGAATGAAATCAATAAAACTGTTGCACAAACACCCAACTCCAGCAACACTCCAGATCACCCCGCATACCAGTTTTAGTATTAGCTGCTGCCCTCAGTCAGTCAGAGTCAGTCAGTGTGCAATGCGCCGACCTGGGCTTAAATCACGCGACGCGGCTCAATTGATGGCTAAGAAGGAAGTCCGGATGCCTTGGGCTGCGACAGTTCGACTTGATATTTACGCCATAGCCAAGAAATACAAATATATATCTGATGCGCTCTGAAATTGCAAAAAGCAGAAGGAGAAGAAAATAGAATGAAACACAAATCGCATTTCTTTCTGCACTCCTCAATCGTCCTTTTTGCCCTCCTATTCATTCGATAGTCCACAGTCGCCCCTCGGGCTCGTGCAACGCGTCCAGCTTCAATTGACTGCAATAATTCTAAGAATAGTGTGAAGTGCAAGTGCGAAAGCTGCTGCTGTCCATCTAACCCGACTCTCTCTCCGCTTCCCTCAGTTAGCTAGACTGGCAAGTAATTTATTTATCAAGTTTCAAGCTGCAGCTTGAAAACTTAATACCAGGATAAAATTGAATGCAGGCCCTAAGATAACAGCATTTTCAGATACGCCGTAGAATAAAGGCTAGCACAAATGCTACCCGAAACTCGAACTTTAATCAGGCCACGTTTCGTGAAGAGGTGTTCAAAGCACTACACAACTCTAAAAGCTTATCAGGTTATAGCCCAGCCGTGAAAAGAGCTAAGCAACCTCAGGCCAGGTTTTAAGTGAACTGAATAATCAACAATTGATTTTATTCAAGGAGAAAAACGAAGGGATTTCAAAACACTTCCCCTGAGGGAAGAATAGTGGTTGCAAGTACTATTGTATTTAAGTTTTTAGCACTTCATCTGATCAGCTTCTTTGGCATAAATAAATTGACACTCATACGACTATGCGACCAATTAAATAGGTGGACAATTTTATTTGTATGCCTATCTTAAACAAACTCTAATCTCCGAAGTACGTAAAACTTTAAAGGTGTTAAGGAAAGCACAGAAATTAAAATTCATTGAAAATTCATTTAAAAAAAGGTCAGTCCACATTTGAATTGTGAAGCGCTTTCTTATAATTTTTCTCATTACCTTAAATTAAACTTATTTCAATTGCATTCTCAAATTATTTTACTAGGCTTTACCTCAAAAAAAATTGGTTTCAATTTTCCGTGGATATACTAAATTAAGTTCAGGACAATTTAAGCTAGCAACATTTGATGCCAGAGCAAAATTATCAGCTTTAATCTACAATTAAAAAAAAGTGAAAATCATAGCAAAGGTAAATATTTTAGTTGACAGAAAAATAGCAAACAAAAGCAAATAAAAAAAAGGAAAATAACAAGTGATATTTTAAATAACAATATTATTGTTTATTTTATCGCCAAGTGCACATGGCAAGCGAGCGAGTATTTTCTGCTTTAGTTTCATAGTTTTAAGCTCGGCATAACCGCAAAATGCAATTTCGCAGCGATTATGCGAGAGAGAGAGAGCTGTGGCGATATCCTGACAAGGAGTAACAGCTCACGCGTGAAGCTGACAAGGACACGCTTAAACAAAGAAATATAGCACGCCTCTGAGGCAGCCACGCCCCATATTTGCGGCCCGCTTTGTGCGCTGCAACTTGCAACCAAATTACATTTATGCAGAAAAACGAGCCCACGATGCAGAAACTCAACAACTTGCCGCTTGTCACTTTGCCCCAGCAAATATTTGCAAAACACCACATAAATGTGTCAATCAAAGAGTGTATGCTTTTGTTGTTGTTGTTTCCGTTCAGTGTCAACCATTCATTCTTTTCATTCAGTCATTTATTCATTTAGATCTGGCGGGCATATGCTCACTTCAAATATGAATGCCATACTATATATGAACAAGCAGTCTAATCGAAAACAACAAATTGAATATAAATAATTGACGCGCTCTCGTTCAATGAAATGCAATGCAACAACAACAACAACAGCAACAGCCACGTGTGGTCTTAACAAACGGGGTGACAACGACACTGTGGCACACTCAACACACACACAGGTTCAGATACATTTGTATGTGTGTGTGTTGTGTAAATACATTGATGTACACACTCGTACATTGATTGATTTGCCCTTTTGCTGTTGCTGCAAATCTATTGAGTTTGCCGCAATTGCATTTTCAAGGTTGCTGTGGCCCTTTTTGTTGCTGTTGCTGTTGTTGTTGTGGTTGCTGTTGCTGTTATTGTCGTTGTTGTTGCTCAGTGCAATATAAAAAGGCATAGCATACTTTTGAAGGCAGAGGCTCAATTAAAATTTTACGCCCATTTGCATTTGCAGCACATGCCTCAACGATGTGTGCTTGTGTGTGGCAGTACTTGTGTGTCCGGGTGTATATGTGGATGTATGTGTGTACTTAGAGCACTTAGCAAGCAGTTGTTGTTGCCAGGCGGCTGCTAGGCACAAGTTGAGCTGCCGTTTTTGTTGAACAACTTTAAGCGATTAAGTGCCAATGCTCAGGGCCATATGTAAGTGAGTGAGTGAGTGTGTGTGTGTGTGTGGATGATGTAAGTGTATATATGTATGTATGTGACAGGAGTAAGTGCGAGTGTGTGTAAAGTAGATTTAATGAAACGGAACCTATTGCATAATTGAGTCAAATCTGCCATTGCGACCTTTGGCCTGAAGGCCCAAAAGGCAGCTAAATTAAGTCTCCAGCTGAGGCTTAAAGGCTTATATGGTTTTAAACGCTTCAACACTTGGACTTAAAGTTTACAATATAATATGTGCAAGTGCAACACACTGGCAACAGTGTCTTTAACTTTTATATTATGTACATGTTCTTTTGCTCTGTTTGTTATCTTAGTGTCTGTGTGAGTTGTTGTTTGTGCTTGTGTTTGTGTGTGGCACCCGCATGTGCAATTTATTTTTTATTAGCACTTTTGCTGCCGCTTTCAACGCAAAAAACAAACAACATCAACATGCAAAATATGTTGCATATTTTACAGAGTGCCAACAACAATTGTTAAACCAACAGCAACAGCAACACCAGCGGCAATGGTAACGGCAACAGCAACAGCAACAACAACATCGTCATTGCAATGGCAATAACTAAAAGGCGCAAAATGAAATATGCAACAAAAGAGCGTAAAGCATGAAAATAAATTGAAAAGCAGCCAACGCAAAAAATAGAATAAATACAAAATACATAACAAAAATAAAACAAAACAAAAAAATAGCAAATAAAAAATACTCGGTTAACAAATTGCAACAGATATTAGAAGCGAAGTCTAATGCAACTGCAACAACAACAACCCAACAGACAGATAGTCGGACAGTTAGACAGACAGACAATGGCCCTGTATTTTTGACAACGAATTAAAAAAAGTCCAACTAGAAATGTATAAATATTTATGTCTATATATGTATATATATACATGAGTCTCTGCGTGTGTGTAAAAAATAATAGAGAATGTGAAGTTGTTGCAGTAACAGTAAAGCAATGAAGTGAATGAAATCCAACAAAAAAGGTTACTCGATACATAAATACCTGCAAGAAGTTAACAACTTTCGGGAATTTAAGCAATAGAAATTGTTTTTAACTTAAAGCTACATTTATATATTTTCAAACAAAATGAAACATGTTTTAAAATTAAATTATGATATGCATTCGCTTTTCATAAATTTTCCACGTTTTATTAAAATTATGAAAAGTTTGCTTACTTTAAATTTAAAAATATTATTGGATGAGTGCTAGCCACCTTTGATGTGCAACATGTTTTTACAGGGTATTTATAAAAGGCACTCGCAAGTTGCATCGATTTTGTGCAGTGCCGAAAGAAGATGTTGATGATGTGCAACAGCCAAAGAAACTGTTATTTTCTGTAAGTGTGTATGTACAATGTACATACATATGTGTATATGTGAATGTATGTGTGTACGTATTTGTTCTGGGGCAAAGTGTAGTGCAGCATGTGGCATTAGGGAAAGGGGGAAGGGGGCACTGCGGGGCTTTTCATATCTCCGGTTGCTTCTTAGCTAGGACAATTTTTAAAAATTCAATTTTGTTGAACATCGAACCGGTTGAGTATGTGTGTGTATCTGTGAGATGTCTAATATAAAAGATGCAACTACGAAAATTGCCTTTTTGCAACGCTTGTCCTGCTGGCTTTCCTCTTTAGACCTTCAAGAAAGCTCAGGCGACAGCATCAAACAAAATAAACCTAAGAAAATATATTTATAAAGTGTATATATTGTGCTTATAGAAAAAAAGGCCTAACTACACACAGTCTCTCTAGGCGAGCTGAACTCCAGTGTGACTTCAAATTGAATACAGAGGAAAATTACAGAAAATATAATGGAAAATTCGAAATATTGAGACACAGTTTGAGCGCAATTTGTGACTTGAAATGTAACCAGATATAAATATACGTAAATATGAGTATGAATGAGAATAGACAAGCAGGAAACCGCATTGAAAGCGTATTACACTTGAACAGACACAACCACACCCTCCCACATACATATACACACACAAAGAGAGAGAGACAGAGAAACTGAGAGAGAGAGAGAGATGGGTATATAGAAACGACAAACAATGATTGCAAAGGATGCGCAGATGTGGCTCCGTGATGATTTCTAATCCGTAATATTAAATCTATACAATCAATTTGTGGACTGAGAAGGACCCCAGCACATACACACTAACACACATTCGTACATTCGCACAACACGTGACAAGGCATTATTATTGGCATTGCCGAGTACGAGAACACACAACAATGAAGGGCACACATATACATATGTATGTAGTACACAAATCCCATCGTTTCGTATATGAAATTCAATTCAATTTTCTGCATAGATAAGTCTGAAACATGGAAAACTGCAGCGACGAGTTCTCGTAAAATGAAAGTCACCTTTGGCCACCGTAATACATCATTGTGTGCGGCCGTCATATCAAATGAAATGCAGAGTCATGCAACACACAACACACAACATTCAACATGCAGCATCCAGTTGCGAGGCAACACAACAAACAGAACAAATAACGCAGAATTTTTGACATCAGCACCAGGTTCAGGTTCTGGCTGTAATCTGCCTATACATACAAACGCACAGAAGTATCTGCGTGTGTGTGTGCGTGTGTTGAAGGCTCGTCTCTGCCTGCGTCCTGGCTGGCGGCTGATGTATGAGGCAGGTCAAGAGTCGTGCAATGGTTAGAAAAATGAGCACACAAAACGCCAGCCATATGTCAGCGCATAAAATAAATAACAACATAAATTGCAGAAGACAAACAGTCTCTGTCCACGCCCCGGGGCGTGACCATGCCTACGCCCCCCAATTGGTCAGAACTTGACCCTTGAACTCAAACTTGGCCTACGCTCGACAGTTATTTTGCATGTTGCATGCACCAAAGTGCACGCGGCTCTTAAAAGTCATGTCAAGGAGAAAAGAAAGAGTATTCAACAAATCGTTAGTTATTTTTGTAAATTTAAGTATTTACATTGGCGACGACTGTTGGTAGGGATTCGACGATAAAGAGAGCGTTAAAAAGGATTTACGCAAGGACGAAAAGCAAAGGAGCACGGATAATGTCAATATTAGGCGCCTGCATAATGTACAATAAATGGCAAAATAATACAAAGGCAAGGCAGCTCGAAGACAGCAAAAGGGAAGCCGCCAAAGGACAAATGACAAAGGATGAAGGCATGAGAAATCAATAGCTTCCAGCCAAAAATGGACGAGCACAATGGAAAGCATATCCTTGCAGGAATGACACAAGCAGCGCACAAAGAAGGACACCCTATAAAGTGTGCGAAATATTTCGACATTAAGCCGGATGTCAAATAAAATATAAATTTGTCAGTTATGGCTTCTCCCCTCTTTCTTCGTCCTTTGGTCCCTTTGTACTTTGTGTTTGTGTCTGTGTTTGTGTTTGTATTTGTATTTTGTTTGTGTTTGTGTACTAAAAGTGCAAAACACAAAGCACATTTTTTACACAAATTAATCAGTTGTTAATGTCGCAGCATTTCACATTTTATGAAAATTAAAAAGCCAACGAAAAGTAAAAGAAAAGTGCGTTCGTTACATTTAAAAATGTATCAAAGTATGCGCGGATCATAAATTTAGGAAAAAGCGTAATAAATAAAATGAAATAATAACATTTTTATTGCCCCACATCATTGTGATGTGTTTGTTGCCCGGAAAGGCAAAACAAAAGGAAGCAGGACTTTTGCTATAGCTTTCAATACCTTCGAATGGTAAAAGTTGTGCTTTGTTTCCTTTTCCTTTTGCGTTCTTTGTACGGTAGGAGAGCGGCTTTAATGATGCCATCATAAATTATTAGATTGCTATTTGGTTTTTTATTGTTTCACCCGCGATTGAGCAGCGATTGGAATAAAAGGTTGGGTCGAAGACGGCTGCCAACGAGCCTAAACGCAATTATTATTACTTTTAAAGCATTTTTTATGTGCTCTTACTTATTTCCTGGCCACACGATTTCGCTATTAACAATCCGAGTCTCTCGCTCACCGTTTAATATGATTTTTATGAATATTATGTAGGCTCGGGCCAACGAGCAGTATGCTATATGCCACCAGGCACTTTGCCACTTTGCCTCTTGCCACTCGCTACTTGCTGAGGCACCTGTAACTGAAGCTTGAGCCACAAACGTCACCTGTGCAATTGCGAGCTGTGCTGGCTCAGCATATTTTCTGGCCAGGCCAACGACTGCTTCGGTCGTTTCGAGGGTCGAGGAAAGGCGTTTGGCAGAGGGCGGAAATTGTTAAAACTGTAATTGCTAAACGAATTTTAATGAGCTCATTAATTTGATAAAGGGATTTACACCGTGTTGCGGTCTTGACTCTCTCCTCTGGCCAAATGTTGTTGTTTCGCGGTCGACAACGCCAGCGGCTGGCCAGAGCATCCACGCTTTTGGTATGTCTCCTCAGTTGCCAACGGCGAATCGGCGAATCGGAGGACTGGAGAATCGGTTTGAGGCTAGAGGGATTTGGGGGTGCATTAATTAAAATTTGCTTCAAATAATTTTCAAGCTTTTTACCAGCTGTTGTTTAATCAAATTGTTCAGCTTGCCAATGGCGTTTCCAAGTCCTGACACTGCCCTTGTTCCTGCTGTTGCTCCTGCCATAGTCGGAAAAGCCACAGCATAGCGATAAAAAGCACTCTATACAAACAAAGTCTGGCAGGATATGTGTGTCGAGGAACAAAAAAATATGCGCAAAATTAAATAAACGAAGCGTAAGAGATACAACTCAGTGGCAGTGGCAACAGGATGCAACTGGTCTGGCCACAGCTATAGATACATTCGCGCAGATAGGCCAGGGTTTAAACAACAAACGAACAAACAAACACGTAGCCATTCACAGATACACACATGGATACACTGTTGAAGAAACATTCGTCTGTAAACTGAGAATGATAACACGAGCTTTTTTTGCAGTCCACTGACAAGCACGTTCACATTTTGAGTGGCCTCCACTCCCGAAATGGGCTCATCTTTTTTCTCTCCTACGTCATGTGTTGGTCAGTCATAAATGAGAAGAGCAACAACAACAACCAGGCACGGCAATAAGACAAAAACACTGCTGGGCCAAGACAATCAAATGTCAGCTAGTATTTCGGCAACTCAGCTCGTTTCTGGTTTCTGCCCCCGCGTGCAAGTGTAAGCGTGTTGCTAAATTCACGAAAAAGCTAATTGGATTTCATTGGAGGTTAAAAACAGTTTCTCACATGGTCCACAAATTTCGGAACTCGGCGTCTGTCAAGTGACAAAAGTTGACTGTCAGATATGCTGAACGCATCCAAGATGAAATTTGTTGAATGCTTATATAATATGGTAGCTAAAAGCATTTAGTATTCAGAAAATATAATGGATATAAACTAATATCTAGGTCGACAGCATGCCCAGTTTTAACAGCATATAAAATTTTAAATATGTTAATAAATGTAAAGAGTTAGACGCAGGAAAATTGAATATTAAATTTGCTAAAAAAGTAAAAGTACAATTTGAGATATTTTACTAAACAAATGAGCTTTCATTTGAGGTTAAAAACAGTTCCACACATGTGCCACACATTTTTGGACCTCAAATGAATTTTATTGAATGTAAATGTAATAGCTAAAAGCATTCAATATTTAGAAAAAATTATGATAAAACTAATGTCTAGGACGAGAGCATTTTAAATTTGTAAACAGGAGAAAGGAATTAAATGCAGTAAAATCCAAATTTAAAATATTCTAAAAAGTCAAAATTTATGTAAATACAATGCTCTACCAAGGGTTATTAAATTTTAGACGTTTTACTAAACGAACGAAGTCTTAATATTAATTAACAGCTCTAAAACATACTTATAGTCTTTTGATAGATAAAACAAACTATTTATTATATAGTATGAATAAACTTTATTTTTTAAAAGCTTGCTTTCAGGAAAATACTTTCTGATCATTTTTATTTTAAAAAAGAGTATCAAATTTTTTGGCATATCAAGGATTACCATTTTATCTCCATCGCACAGCATAAGAAAATAACCTCGATTTGCATAGACATTTAAAGTTGTCCTTGCGTTGCACTTAAGCAATGATGACGACATTTTCATACATTTAAACAGACAAACAATTTCGCATAGTCAAATGCATTGTGAAAAGCATGTAACGAAAACAATTCCTCCCCCTCAGCGGAGTCGTAAAACCATTTAAATTCATACAGCAGAAGATACGAGTAGAAGATACTTTTATCTGGGAACCTACGCTGCCCTGGACGACAATAGTGTGCAAATTGTTGACGCTGTTTAAGCAAATGTTGCCCAAGAAAATAAGTAACGAAAATAAAATAAAGAAAACAAAATGAAAAACAACAAGCTGAACTGGAAAGCGAAAAAGAAGAAAAAACTCTTTGCAACAATTGTCACCGTGTCGCAATGTAAAACTTCCGCTCCCAACGCAGGTGTGTCAGCAACAGCACAAACAATAACCAAGAATAATAAGAGAAAAAATAAAATACAATAAAAACAATAAGGATAATATTTATACTGGCAGTTGTTGTGTTCCTTTTGGCATTGGTGCTGCCAGTTTTTTAATGAATGAACTGAAAATTTGCAATTGCATAAATGACATCTGCACAGAAGAAAGGGAAATAATTCAGAAATATCTCAAATGAAATACTAGTATTTGACAGGGTTTTCCGGCTATCTAATGAGCTCGAACTGTACCCATGGAACCCAAGAAAGCAGAAGGAGACGTCACCTTAAGACTGTTTGTTGGCAAATGATGAAAAAGGATTTTAGGGAAAATTACGCAGCCAAATGTTGCCAAGGAGTTGCCAAGTCAAACGATAAAATATTCAACAAGCGCCCAGCATTGGCAACAACAATGAAAACATTAGTAACATTTGTTTGAATTAAAATGGAAACGTTGACAATCTTTGTGACTTTGAAACCAACCCAATGGCAGCAGCTTGCCCCTGCACTTGTGTAGGTGTATCTGTATCTGTATGTACAGCCGTATCTGTATCTGTAGCTGTTTCTGTAGCTGTTTCTGTAGCTGTGCATGGATCTGACTGTGAGTGAGAGTGTATCTCTGTGTGCGTTTAAATAGAATTAACATTCGTCTTGCCAGCAGCAACAACGAGCTTTATAACCCAACAGCTCGAGAGTCCTGTGAACCTTTTGCTTACAACAAAAACATGACAGCAGATTTACTTGGCAGCTCATTCATTTTACGCTGCCTGTCAGGATGCCCTTCCCCATCGTCCACCCGTCCTCCGTTTGCCCTTCTCCTGAGCACGCCCTGTCATTTCATTTGTATTCGAATCATTGTGTCCTGCTGAACATTCTTAATTAGGTTAAATCTACTGTGTCGCACAGTTCTCGTAAAGGGATACTCGTATCCGGATACGAATGCCCCACCGAGCAGTTGCCCAGCTGTGTGGGTGTGGGTGTTGGTGTTGGTGTTAGTGTTGTGCATGTTAGTGTTGTGTGCGTGTGACGGTCGTGTTTCGGTTGTCCCATTCAGCATAATTTAGTAGCGACTCATATTTGCAATTTAAATCCCGGAAATGAAACAATTACAAAACTTTATCGGTTGCAATCAGAGTCGGCCCGAGAGCAGCGCCCGCATCTTTGTTGAGTGCAGCGGGATTCAGCCAGGGGACAACACTTAATGGCAACATGTGTCACGGCAGAACAAAGGCCACATGTGTGGCATTGGGCTCGAATACGAGTATGTTATTGCCGCAACAAGTCAAAAAAGGGACACACAAAAATAGTGGGCAACTTATGAGCTGCCACAGAATGCTTTATACAATTTTTGGCAATTTCGAAGGACGTCTGAACCTGTTTTATAAATGTACTGAAATTTAATTAAGCGTTTCTCCCTCCACGCATATCTTATGTCGGCCAGCAACAAACATTTGGCTGTCCAGGCACACGTCTCATCATCATCATCATTATCATCATCATCATCATCACGCACCATACTGTGCAACATCACGAACAACATTCGCATCAACACTGAGACAGGACTCCGACTCCCATTCCGACTGGGTGCCATTGTGTAAACTAAACTTTTTACGCAACGGCACATAGAGATACAATGGCTCGTGCCAGGCAAAACCTCAACTTCAAATTCTGTGAAATGTTAGACGGCAAGCCACAATGCGCGGCACTTGTGGCATAAACATGCCGTGACTCACGCGCAGTCAACGCCTCTCAGTCCACATCCCGTTTGGCCTGTCGTCGCGTCAGTCCCTTATTTTTTTTACTTCTACTTATTTTGGCTAAATTGAATTTCATATTTCGTCGCGGACAAGCTTCGGCTTTTGAGACAAGACCAGCAACTGATAAGCTCAAGCATCCGGGCCGAAGTGTGTGTGTATCTATGAGTTTACCCGAGAGTTTGTCAGGCCACTTGTCGGGCAAATATAATTTTGTTCTTTTTCATATACATATTTTCGAGTATATCCCAGCTCATATTTCAGAGCATGTCTGTGACCAGAATGCCCTCACACCCACACACCCGTTGAATATTGAAAATTTGACTTGACATATTTGCACGGCTCTTGGCCATCTTATAGGCCACACGTGCAGAACTCGAATGCCAGAGTGCTAGCGAAATTTGCTCTTAAATCGAATTAAAAAATCATTTTGTCTCAATTTTCTATTATTGCTGTTGCTGGTGTTGTTGGTGTCATGTCCTGTGATCCAGTTAAACGAAGTCCAAATACAGTCTGAAGGTTGTAGACTGCCTGTCGATTCGTTTTTATTACTTTACTAGCAGAAAATCTGTTTTATTTGCTTGCTTTATTGTTGGCACGAGTAATTTAATGTGTATTGCATTTAAGCTAATATTTGAGTGGTTGTTGTTGTTGTTATTGCTCGACTGTTTCATAGCTGTTTTTGTAGGGTTTTACGAGCTTTTTATTGCCATTTTTAATGCCTGGGCCAAACGGCTGGTCACTTGGCCAATCCCCAGGAGCCCAACTGTTGGCATTTGTTGCGTTACCAATTCCATGACAACTTTACTGCACTAATTTTCAGCCATTAAAGCACTAGTCGGCCAGCAGGCGTGGCAACGTGTCATATACGCAATGCGTTGCCTCTTGCAGCATTTTAATTATTTGTATAACATAATTTTTGGGGCGCCTCAATTGTAAATTTTCTTATGTGTGTGCACACACATACATATATACGTAACCCATATTAACTCTTTTGAGTCACATTGTGAATTAGTCACACTCGATTGCCTTCTTTGTCTTCTCTTACTTGTGCCTTAGACAGTTCATTGGTTTTCTTAATTTCGAGAGTTGATAACGCGCACATCAAAGCCCAAACTTGCAGAAATTTCAATCGAAAGTTGACAAAACAAAGCAATTTGGCGACTTTAATCAAATACTTGACTTCAAAGGGAACTTCAAGCCGACCAAAGCCCTGGTCAGCAAAACATCAAATTTTTGGGGAAATGGGGTTGAGGGTAACCGCCAAACTAATTTGACACTGACAGTAGCCACAACTGACTCACAGAGTTGAGAGACTCTGCATAATGCTTATTACCCGAGTAATTTACGGCGTTGGGCGGAGCGCTAAAAGAACGGCTGCTCTTTCATTTTGTTGCATGCAATTTGCAATCAGCAACAGCAACAGCAACGACGCACTTTGTGATGTTGCATTTGCACATTAGAGAGCAAGTGTTGGAAAACAGTGCAAATAAACAAAGTGAGCTTTTTGAGTGGCAGGCTGGCTGGCAGTAGTCAGACAAGGCACTATGGGGTATTTAGCTACATTTTTTGAATTTACAAAGCTGATAACCGAAACTAGATTTTTTGGTCAAGTTTTTCGAATATTCAATATATTTGAAAATTAAAAATTGGTAGCAAGTTTGGAAATGAGAAGCATTTATTGTTCTTTTAAATACAATTGCATACAATTTATTACAAATCTTTTTTCACTTTTAAAAAGGACAAATAATAGTTAATTGTCAATTATTATTTCGTAAAGTAACTACTTGCTTAAATTTTATTTTTCAAAATTAGCAATTGCTTCTCAAAGTTAATAATTAAGGTAATTCAATTAATATAATTCACCACAAATATAAACAAATACTTTTTTTATTATACTTATGTACAAGACAATTTACTTCTCAATTGAAATATCTCTTTTTAATTACTGTTCCCTTTGAATAAAAATTTAATTTATTGCTAATGTATTGACATCAAGAGATTGTTAATGTAAGCAACTTTAAAACCCCGACTTTTTCCACAAAAAAATGGTTATCTTCCCTACAGTTCGGGGAGTAAAGACATGAGGCATGGACCATGCAACAGTCTGTGCTTGCAACACACACGCTAAATAGCTAACACGTTCAATCTCTCTAGCTTTGCCCCTCTCTGCCCCTCCTGCCTTGCTGTGTGCATCATGTTGCCTATTATGAATTGTACAATTGTTGTCAACGCCAACGCGAGTTGACTTTGCCGTTGTCCAACTGACTGCACTCACTGTGCTGACTGACTCTTTGACTGCCACTCAACGCAGTCACTGTGCGTTTATCTCTCTTGGGTTATTTCTTTCTCTGTTTGTTTGTTCGTTCGTTCGTTTGCTGCTCATCATCATCATCAACATCAACATCGTCGTCATCATTAGCATCACGATGATCATCATCATGTGCTTTGTTTGCACCGATGACGTACGCTGTCTGCGCTGCTCTGTTTGCCGGCATTATCCGCCATTTTTCACCCACGCGCTTGACTTGGAAGACCCCTCGTCATCGTTGTTATTGCTGTTGCAGCAGTTGTTGTTGCTGCAGTTGCTGTTGCACTTCTTGTAAATGACTCTTCAACGTTTGTCGTATTTGTCTGGCAGCACTTTAAGTGCCAAATATTTTTACATTTGTTTACTGGCATTGCTGTTGCTGATGTTACTGTTGTTGCTGGCGTTACTATTGTTGCTGCTGCTGACATTTGCCATTTTGCATGCAGTGCACACATTTTGACAAATGACACATGTTTTTTTGCCTGGATTTTTGGCCAGTGCCAAGTGCCTGCTATCAAATTTATGACATGGCACTGCCACTAATTAGACCAAGTGTCCGATTCAGAGGCAGCCCCTGAAGTTAATCAAGCGTAGAAGTATTTAATTAAGTCCCCAGTACTCCTGTTTGTTACGTCATATCGACAATTTAATATTGATAGTAAAGTCGTCAGCTTGAGCAAGTATGACAGAAGATGAAACGAAATCAGTTTCAATGTGTAGATGCAATAGATGGAAAGTGGGTTTTCCTGTTTGCGTTCGTCATCAGCAACGGCAATTGACTGACGGCAGCAGCATTGCCATCAACATCATCATGAATGCCATCAATATCATCAACGGAACGGCAGCTTTCTATTTGAATCAGATTTACATGTGCCAGTTGCAGTTCCTATTGTGTTGCTTGACTCATTCGCATTCATTTGATTCGATTGCAGCTGCTCTCCGTGTATTAGTGACTGTCATGCTCGTAGAGCAGACACCTCCAATGATAGACACTCGATGTCGGGTCTGTGAGATTATCTGTCTGATTGCCAGCTTGCACAGCAGGAAATCCTTTCTGCTTATGAATATTCACTCGAAGAGAATCATTTGATGTTCACTCACCGCATGATTAAAGAGGCTGTCATTCATCAGCATCACCATCAGCATCGACTCTAATACCATCTGACAATTTAATTAAAATACCAAGCAATTATGACGCACGCTCGCTTAAGTCCTTTCCCTGAAGGACTCAATAATGATTGGCACAAAGCTTTTTATTGATTTCCAGCTAAGTAAATGATAAGCGTCAAATACTTTCGACAACATTTCAGCTCAGCTTAGTTTACTTCTGTTCAATTTTGCTGAGCTGTCGACAATAGTTTCGGCCAATTTCGACATTCAGACCATTAAACAACACGCAAAGGTCGCCATTTACTTAGTATTGATTATTGCCCCCAGCTAGACGCTCGACAATAACACAAATACCAGGTGC
Source organism: Drosophila recens (assembly GCA_037043495.1). NCBI lineage: Eukaryota > Metazoa > Arthropoda > Insecta > Diptera > Drosophilidae > Drosophila > Drosophila recens. Next base: position 77,331 of record JBAMBJ010004488.1, read on the forward strand.
GGCCCACTAGAAGAAGTTCAATAAAGGGTTCTAAAAGGGAAATACGAAAACGAATCAGCTAGAAAATATTTGTGGTATCTCATGAATAAAATAAATGTAAATAAATAAATGAAATGTATACAAAACCAAATACCAGACCTGTAATTTAATCAATTTTATTGAGTCTCAATTAAATGTGAACTGAATAGAAAATGTAATTTAAATAAAACTCTAAGAACTTTAAATTAAACTAAAAGAGCTTAAAAATAAAATATATGAAAAGAAAAGTATTAAAAAATACGATTATGTACATCAACAATTTATCGTCTGAACTTCAGTAGAGGCTCTCCTTACGTCTTTTCGAGGGTTTCAAATAGTGTCTGTTATCACAGAAATTTGTTATTAAAAGCAATACTAAAGATGTTGTTATCAATACATACGCCTCCTCCGAAGGCATAAACACCAGGCACATGGCGCCATTTATCAGATGGAAGATGCCAGCAATCAGTCCACATATAGCCGATATATAGAACATATAGGTAAACTCGTTGCCGCAATGATCCCACATGGCAAATAGCAGGATGAGCGTTGCGATAATACAAAGAGTGCCGCTGATCAGGTTGAAAGCAACAGCCTATAAGGATAGTGTGATAATGTACGCAAAGCTGTGAATGTACGAGTAATTAATACGCACAATTGGATCCAGGCCAACGGTGCACCAGAAGAAACGGAATATGGCTAAAACCAAAGTTTGGGCGGTAATTCCAGGTAGAAAATAGATATAGAACCACACCGATATACCATACTCGCCGCCCAGCACACAGTGGCTGAAAAGCAGTTTAACCAAAAAGACGAGAGCAACTATTTCCAACGCCTTAGGACAAGATTCACAGGGTATAGTTGTTGTTGGTATTGCAATCTCTCTGACTCACCGCCGTAATACCTAGAAACAACCAATTTAGAATACGAAAAGGAAAAGTCATACTGAGTAATTTGTTGTCGTTGACATGATAAGCAAATCTATTCCGACCTATCAGTACCCCAAAAAAAAGATGAGGATGAGTGCCCCAAGGGAATTGGGTAACTAAAAAGGTTCACTTGCTGACACTTTATTGCCCTGCCAGGACTCCTCCCGCCACCTGAAAATTATTGACCTCGTTAGTCTGGCAAAGAGTCGTTGGCCAACACGCATTTGGCCAGTATCGCAGGTCCTGTTGCTAATTTCATTACTTGCGGAATGCGACGATGATTTCATGCAATTTAAAGCCACATTTTTCAGTTGCCAGACATTTAGCATACTCGTACTCGTAATTGTATTCGCTCTACAATGTGGCCCCTGTACCTAGACTCAGGTAATACTTCGCTGCCCTTCACGTCGCAGGGCAACAGTTGAACGTCAACCCACTCCTCGTCCTCCTCCTGCCTTCCCAGTCCCAGGCTTTTATAATAATTGCCTGTTGACACGGGACTCGGCAATGGGCGAATCGGGCGGAGTCCGTATTTTTGAAGGAGAGAAGGTGGACAAGGAGGGCAACGTTTTATGGCGCTGATAAATGAAATTTCAAAACGAAGGAAAAGCAAAACAATGAAACACAAAGAGGCCAAAACATAACGCTACCCCTTTCCCTATCTCACTCTCTCTTTTCAAAGGGTGTATTGCAGGCTTTGTCTTTGTCTCTCAGTGATTTTTGTATGTACTAAGTACTATATAGGTTTTTTGTTTAATAAATGAGTTGGTTCATTACGTCGGACATGTTAAGTAGACAATTGAGTCAGTGATCGATAATAATAGTGAAAGCCGTTTATTTGCTGCAAAAGCACTTAAACAGTTAAAGCCTTGGAATTACGAGTTGGCCTCATGACAGACCGACAATTGTGAAATGCTTGGAAAATTTATGTGAATTTTCAAGGAGAAACTTTCGAAGCCCATGCAGGCGCACTACGAACTGTAGAGAAGTATGTAAGCTCCCTCCCGTGTGCATTTCAAAGGAAAAAGAAGAAATTTGCAAAACATAAAAAGTTGCATTTGGCTTGTTAAAACAACAACGGAAATGTAGGCTATGATTTGCTTACTTTCCAGGACATTGCCAGGACATTTGCTTGAAAAAGTGCTGAAATATGTACAAGTATGTGCGGTGTATATTTCTGCGTGTATATGCGACCCACACACACACCAACTGGCAGGTCACTGTGTGGTGTTGCTGGTGTTGCGTGTGAGTTGAGAGCCAACATAAATCAAATACATGTAAAATTTTGTACTTTCCGCACACATATCCTGTGCAAGGGCATTGGGCAGAGAGCGCCATAAGAAGGGACAGAGCATATCCCTGATCCTTGTTGCTCTCTGTACATGTGTTTGTGTGTATGTGAGAGCGTACTGTGTTTTGTGCACATCCGTTAACTTTGTCATTTTTGCTCATTTCCTTCCGGCTTGGGTAAGAAAACTGCAACAAAGGCAATGAGAACAACAACAACAATAGCAAAAAGAGCAGAAACAACGAGAAGAGTCAAACAAAATAATTCCCAGCACTGCACCACTGCACCGCTGAGCCACTGAGCCACTGACAAGCCGTAAGAAAGCAAACAACAACAGATGAACGCAAGAAGCAACAACAAAATGCACAGCGGGAAACAGCAATAAGCTAAGGGCATAACTTTTTCTACCATCTTATAACACACACATACACACACTCATACACACACTCACACACACACAATCGTACACTCTCAGCATTTTGCATGAAATTACTAAGACACTCGAAAAGTCTAAAGTCTCGGCATAAACTTGGCGATGGAATTTAATTATTTTGCAGTTCAGCTGCAACTTGAGGCACGCGGGTCCAATTTTTTGCACATTACACAATATGCGAAATACACAATGGTTGGCTGGCTTACATGTTGCAACATACTATTGCTTGGAGGTCTCCCCAATTCCTCCTTGCACTCCGCCCACAAAAACATGTGCCAAAATAGAAACATTGCAAGCTTTTCGCTTTTTGTGCCACATGCTGCGATTACTTGATGCAAGGCAAAAAAAGGGACTAGGAAACACCCTACACAAATCAAGCAAGACTAGCATTACAACATTGTTTAATACATTCTGAAACATTGTCAGCAGATTGGGGATGGTCCAAGGATCGGTATCAGAAACATCGTAACCCAAGGATTTGGTTCAAAATTGTGTTTAATTTTAAATATCTTCAAATATTTTATTATTATCTTAAAAAATTGTTTATTAGTAAATGAATCTATTTTCACTTAAAATTATATTCTTTAAATTTTTAAGAATAGGTTTCAATTTTTATTTTTCCACTGTTTCATATTCAAACTCAATAAAATTGTGCTTTGGCGATCGACTAAGTAAATCAAAGTAATATTCAAACTTCAATTTAATTTATCTCCTGTACCCAAGATATTATCTTGAATTTGCTAACACTCAGATTAATGAGGTTTTTTGTTACGTTCTGTTCCATACTCCATAATACTGTTAACTGCAAATCTCAGAGTAATACATATATAAAAGAGGAGTATATGAAAAGTTGCCAGGTATTTATTTTGAAAACGTTTATGCGATTGAAAAGTTACTGAGGATTTAGCTTAGTCTTCAATTCTGCGCACACCCATGAATTACCTGCCAAGTTAAACATGCAGCACAATCAAAGGCAAAGCCACATGCAACTAATTAGCATGGCTTGTTGAACTTTTTCAAAAACCAATTAAATTCCTAAAACACACACACACACAGATACTATGACACATGCATGTGCACATAGCTGAGCATTAACTTGGTAATGAAATCTGAAGTGTGTACGAGTATGTGTGGCCTTTGAGCTCAAAGTTCGCTTCTACCAAGTGTAAAAAAAAGCAAATAATTATAATAAATAATATAATACTTGCATAGGTGTGTGTGAGTTCAACAACCTCGTCTAACTTTGGCATATGAAATTAATTTAAAAAAACAACATAAATAAAAATAACAAAATTTATTAACGGCATATTAAACTTTATAAAATGGTTTGTCAGCGCCGCCAGACATTAAAAAAGTCAACTCATAGTATGGTACAAAATAAACAGAAGGTGGAAGTAAAAGCTTGTTGATATAACCTGCAAATTGGCGGCTTTTGTCAAACAAACCAACCAGAGTCACATGCGAGGGCAGCTCAAGCAATAAGAGTCATATGAACATCTTTACTTGCATCTTTATTGATTTCTTTCTTCAGCTCCAGAAAAATATATAAAAAGAAAATCTAATGAGGGCCTTTGTCTATCTCTTCTGGTAAAAAATACATATGTTACAAAATTAACAGGTCCATTAAAATTGTTCGCGAAAGTAAATAAAGTTAATTAAATGGTAAACAAATAAATTTTTTATTAAACAACAATTTTATGACATTTCTGTTAAGGTCAGGAGCTGCCCTCGCAAATGGCTGTGATATATGGAGAGAAAGGAGTTTGGAACATCTTTACCTAGGCAACTTTCTGTTGCATTAACTTTTTCTGCTATTTGTCATGTTGAATGAAAGTTGAAGCGAATGCCTCGCACGTACCACATTAAATGTTGAGCTGTGTAGCATAGTGTAGAATGTATAACGTTGAGTGTTCGACTAAGTGGCGGCTTTAAAGTGCAACCTGGTTGAATGCAGCCCGACTGCAAATCATTAAAGTTCAACATTTCTCATTCCGTCTACGCTAACTCGCCACATTTGTGCTTGTGTTTGTGTGCTTGTGTATGTATCTAAATGTGTTTACTTTTGCAATTTTCATTTATTTGTTTAAAGTTTTTGGGCAAACATTGCGCTCAGTTCTGTTAGTTGTTGATCTTAAGTTTTCTGCCAAAGTTTTCACAACTAATCTTTTAATTAAGTGCTCGGTTTGAACCCAAAAATTATGGTGAATAGCAAGAGGAAAGCTTTAATTCCGTTAAACGTCTGCTAAACGTTAGAAAAATGTAATTTAATTAATGGGAACATTTTTTGCTTAATTAGGAAAATAGATAAGACACAACACAAATTCAGCTAGAAGAAAAAACAGCATAAATAAATAAATAGTAAAAAAAAAACAAATTGAGCGCCAAACAGGCAAATAAAATTGCCAATGAAATGGAAACAGAGAAGACAAATGAAACAAAGCAACCGAAAGGGAAGCACCGAATCCTGAAAATATTTTACAACTAATAAAAAAATACTGCAGCGCAGTAAATCAAGTGAAAACTGCAATAAACATTGAAGTTAAGTTCGGAGGAAGTGTAAAGTAAAAGGTAAGGAAAAACATTCAACAAGGAGATAGAGAAAACTAGTTTAAAGTATTATAAAAGATGATAACAACAAAAATAATTTAAAAGGTCATTATATTTTAAATCATCCAACTTAGAGATTTTAATGACATAGATTATGATAATGACTTAGATTACTTTTAAAAACAACGACCAGACATTGTCGGTTCTCCTGAAGAAATTCAATTTTTCTAACATATTTTCGGTAAAACTGTTGCCATAAATGAAGCTCAAACTTTGATTGTGCAATAATTTATTTTATTTCAATTTGAAAAATAATTTAAATTAATTTAATTATTTATATGTAAAAGCAACCAAAGACGAATGTAGGAACATCGACAATTGTATTTAGATATTTATAAAATATGCCAGTTAAACAACTTTTTGTTTGGATATTATGCATGAAAGCTGAAGGTGTAGAAAGGAGATTTGGATAAAATTGGCTACAACCAACAAAAACCAATATAGTAATCATATAGCTATTAAGGGCTTATAGTAATATATTCCACTGACTGAGAACAATATCTTCCAAAACATATTGCCTTGATAAATTTTAGAATTGTTAAATGAATTGTTGATTGATTCATTTTAGTTGTCCCAGTGATAAAATACTTTCAAGGATTAAAGTATTCGTAAAGTGCAGCTAAATGACTGTTGGAGCACTCAAGTTAGCAAATGTTGATATTAAATGAAGTTTATGTCAAGTGCATTTAAGCTCCCAAATATTTGCGCTGCTGCCAATTTTTGCATTAGTCAAACATTTTACGAGAATATTCAGTTTGTGCTACGTGACAATAAAGAAGAAGTTTAATTACAACAAGTACAACAACAGCGAGATCCTTAGACAAACAGAAGCAGACAGCACATGAGTAACAATAATGTGGATAACATCCAACAACATCACAAAAGTTGAAGGACAAGCGACAACAACAAACACAATTAGGTTTTATTATAAACGTTTCAATTAGCAAGAATGACAAAAAGAACAATTGGGTAACCAACAAAGGCAACAACGACAGTAAGAAAACGCAATTTTCATTAGAATAAGGTTGGTCAGTCAACCTAACAACCTTCGACTGAAAAACTTGGCCCAAAAGTTCAAGCATTACCAAGGCTACAGCAGCTGTAGCTAATTGAAGCGAACAATTTGAGAACTGTGAACACTTCTCTGAAAGATAGACGACACTTTTGTTAAAATTTATTTGATTCAAGTATAAACCTTGTTCTTGACCCCATGCTCTAAAAATATTCATCCGACTGACAAAGCGTTTCAGTTTAATTTTCAGTTTTAAGGCTACAAATAATGACAAATATCTTAAGACATTCCCATTGCCTGTGTATTTTGAGGCCAAGTTTTGTGGCCAAGCTAATTGAGTAAATTGCTAGAAAATTAAGGATAAGCTGCCACATCATAACGAGATAGGGCCAATATTACGTTATTGGTCTGTATTTTGATTCTTCACCCTCTTATCCCTCGTGAGAATACTTATGCCAATCTCTGCAGAGAGATGGAGAGTCACAAGAGTATACTAAAAGTACGTCTGAGTATGGGCCATGTGACAGCAAAAAGATTTCAAAACAAAATTGTATCAGAATGTCAATTCCATATGTCATATGTTCATTTATGTTCATTTAGTTACGTATGTAACTGTCATGTGCTCATTTACAGATCGCGAAAGACAATAACAATTATTGATAAATACAATTATTTAATAAAACAATCTTTATTAATAAAACAATAATTATTAATAAACAATTATTTAATAAAACAAATTCTGAGCTTTTTTAGGAATTAATCTTAAGCTAACTTATTTCTCCTTATCATTTCTCTCTTCTCTATTAATATAGTATAATAAATATATTAAAATATGCTCTTTACAGACAAAATTAGAAATTTTTCTAACCGACCTTTCAAAAAGTAAACAGTTTTCAAGATTTGGTTTATGATCAGGTTCGGGCAACTTTAAGACCCCCAACCAAACCACTCCTGTAAAGCTTTGTTTAGAACCGGCTTATAGCCTGTGTAAATGTTGGTATTTGATTATTTTAGCTCGGACATTTGCATTACGCAATTACTCAATTAACGTGTCACTCAATTGACACTTGAAAGCCTTAAATGAATTTTTCTTGTAAGCTGTCAATTTGCCGATGAGCACAATACGGAATATCGCTTATCCACGAACCTTTAAACGAATCTTCATACATACATATAGTATAATATGTCCTTAGTCGTCGATTGTCAACTGTCGAATTTCGCATTAATAAAACATTTGAGTAAACAAAATTGTAATTGATAGAGGGAACTTAATTTAAAATATACAACTCTCAATGAACAGCCCTCATTTTCAGTTAGTAAATTCCATAAATGAGTAGTTTTACTGAAACAAATCAGAATTTAATTACCTGTTGGTTGTTTATTCTCCCCTGTGTGTTTTCTTCCACTCTGGCGTCTATGTTAATTGCAGTTGATGTAAAGCACTCTGAAATGTAAAAATTTAATACATTTTAATTATAAATATTACTCATATTGGTTGTATGTTTCTCTTTTCGACTCACACGTTGTGTTTTCGAAAGTGTTTGTATATATACATAAATAATAATAACAATTTTTAACCATATGCCGACCAAGAAAATTTACAATTCAATTGCGGCCTTAACAACATGCGGTGTCAAACCGCCGCTGACCAAACGGGCCGAGAATTATGCGTTGGTTAACAGTGGGCACAGCGGGTAGGTACAGTGGGCCAACAACATTGAACCGCATCCGCAATCACTAAAAATTAATTTCAATTTTATTGCATAAAAGACCACACCACGAGCTGAAAACCATTCTGTGGGTTCTGCAGCTTACTCCAAAAATGGAACATGAACTGTAAACGACTGTGGCAACGGCAAGTGGCAAGTGGCATGTGGCAAGGGAGTAAGAGGGTTACCGTCCACGCTGCATGTAAAATAAAACTCAAGGCATAGGTCGCTCTATAGCAGAGGCTAAATTATGCAGTCGGTTATACTCGGCAAGCATTGCTGAGTGCGAGTGAATATGCGGGAGTTGTGCAGAGATCATGGATGGGGAAAGCCAAAAATTTATGAAAATGCAAAAGCGTTTTTACGGTTTACCCCAGGTAAGCTTGTGCAACACGAAGCTGCCGTTGCTGCCGTTGCTGCCGTTGCCTTTGCTACACCAATTTTAATATGAATAGCAGCAGGCAGCGGGCAAAAAGCAAAACTGGCAGCAACCAACCGACATGAAAAACGACGAATATGAATTGCGGTTTAAACATTGAATTATGAATATTTTCTCGACCTGGCCAACTGGCACAACATTTATCATTATTGTGCCGAGATTTTGATTAAAAACATAAAATATTATGTACTAATCACGCTCAGGCAAATTGATAAATAGGGATGAGCACGAAAAGGAATGGGAAATCATCATCAAATTGTAAGCAGGAACCGACAAATAAAATATAATTTAAATTCAACAGAACACTTGCACAATGCCGATGCTGAAATAAAATGAAAAGCTTTCTGGCTGCAGGCATTTAAATCATGTTGAATACAAATTCTCAAAATGCTATTTTACACCAAAAAATTTCTGTAGTTTGCAGCAATTAGGGACATAAAAGGAGAGCAGCTTAATTCAAAGGCACAGTATGTCTGCAGCAGATTTTCTATATATGTATAATAGGGTGTCCCTTATTTGGTCAAAGTCAATATTTTTAAACGCATACGGGCTAGTTCTGTTCATTAGGTCCTAAAGCACTCAGAAATAAATTTTTACCTCAATCGGAGTATGATAACCCGTGCCGACTTGGATCGGAAAATTTAAAGATTATATGGGACAAAAAAAATTTTTTTTTATTTTTTTAATTTTTTTTTTTTATTTTGTTTATTAGGTCTTAAAGAACTCAAAACCAAGTTTTCACCTTAATCGGAGTACGATAACCCATTCAAATTTCCATCGAAACATGAAAAACCAGTATTTTAACACTGATTATACATTTTTCGATGATTTTTCATGTTTCGATGGAAATAAACAAAATACAACAACTCATTGTGTCTAGTCCTAATTTTTGTTTATATGTCGAAAGTAATGTTATTGGCATTTTGAATAGCTTTCCCTTTGCTGACAAAACTCATTTACGTTCCGGTCATTTATTTTGTTTATTGCTTTCAAATGCCCAAAATTGTACGCCTATTTTAAAGCTTAAATTTTTGTTTGCCATTTAATTAAGCAAGCAGACAGCAAAATAATTAGTGCAATTTATGCGCGACAATAATTTGCATAATGCATGACAACAAATCAGAAAACAAAATGTTTATTAATGCATACTCTGTTGAAAATCTATAGCAAATGTATCACAAGAGCTTCTGTTAGCCGTGTGCTGTGGTGTGGGTTGTGGGCTGTGGTCTGTCCTCATAATTTATGTGCAACATCTCAATCAAAATTCAAAATATCAGAGCGTACTCGTATCCGTATGCAAATAGAGCTGTCCTAGTAATGTTAACGGAATGAAAACAGAACAGAAAAACAAATCTATTTAGGCATATCTGAATACTATATGAGTAAACTACAGCGTGATAACGTATTATTATCCTATAAAAATCATTAATATAGCCCCCTCTAATGGCACAAATATTTAAATAGAGGCAGATAGATGAAGCACATTGGGGGGGGGCTGCTTTTTATTAGTGCCATAAGATACTCACATACAAGTGCCAATGTGTGTACTTGTAGCTAACTCTCATATTAGGTTGAGTGTTTGTCACGCAAACCGCGTATAAAGCGCGAAATAGCGACATTAGACCAGCTGGCAGCCAAAGGCAACGAAGAGTCCTTTGACAACGCCCACAATTTGAAGCCATTACCAAACACTTTGTGTGCCGCACATTTGCGACTCACACTACATATACGACTCCGACCGACCGACAAGCGTGGCAAGTCAGGCAACAAATTCTATTAGTTTGTCAAGGCTTCGCAAAAATATGCGCACCGACCGCCCCACGGCGCGCATTGCGTAGACAATTCCGTAAATTTGATATGCGCAATTTGTTGTCAAACGACGTCGAGCACGATCTATATAGAACACTGCCGGGCAACCTGTTGCCATTTTTACGCACTTTTATGCCACACCGTGCCATGGAAACCGGGACAAGGAGGACAACCCGGATGGCACATCATAAACGCTAATACGACTATGGCTGACAACTTGGTTATGTGTGTTGCGCTGTGTTGTGTTGTGTTACGTTAAGACACTCGGCGCTTATATAACTTAATCAGCAGGTACTACAACAAAGGGCTCATATTTCTACTAACTGGCAAATTGCTCTACAAATAACACACACACACACAGCTACGAGTACATAGACTGGAATAGACAGCGTTGCCAATGTTTGAACGAACCCGTGGGCCAGGATGTCGTAACTGATACTGCAACTCGTTGCAACTAAATCTCAGCGTAAGACAATAGAACGAACTCAACTTTGAAACTAAACTTTCTTGGCATTTGCTTTGCTTTTTGCTCCTTTTTTGGAGCATTGCATTGCCATTAAGGAAAACAGAATCAACAGCAACAGCCACACCAACAATAACAGCGACAACAACAATAGCAACAACAATCACAGCAGCAATTGAATTTTATAACAAACAGTTTTACGCTTTAAGCACGCAACTACCACGAGTCTCGACTTTTTGTTGTTATCGCTTATGTTGTTGTTGTTGTTGTTGTGGTTGTTGTTGTTGCCTTTACTGCAGTGAAGTGGCTCTGCAACGTCAAAACGTCATTGACTTTGCGTTTGGTCAAGCAATTTTCAAACTACTTTTTCCTATTTATCGTTATTTACCATTTGTGGGTCTCGGCGCTTTGGCTTTGCTCGATAACGACTCCGCCGTATTCCGCAATAAGCATTTGAATCCAGAGCTGGCAACCGTTCCTTCCTTTTCTTCTCTTTTTTTCCTCGCTAAGTGGACCTCTTAAGCACAAGTACGACGATAGGCAAAAACCGGCCAAAAGCCATCAGAAAATGAAAGAAAAAAACGCTCAAAATCAATTTACCTTACCCAAACAAATGCAATTCAGTGGCTGCATAAGCTACAACTTTTTCAGCCACATACTTCTTAATTAAGTTTAGCAAGGACTCTCTTAGTTCAGACTTAATAAATTCCACATTGCCCAGTTGAAGTAGTTGCAACATATTTTTAGCTTATCACAATGATTATTAATCAGGTGTGCTTCACAAATCTCTTGAAAATTTCAAAAAGAATTGTCCTAGAAAATATTCAAAGATTAAGAGATTTAAGTTATTGGAAAACGTTTTGCAGTCATAGAAAAATTTGCTGCCATAAATTCATATCAAGTTTCAACATCATAAATTGGTATATTTTATGCAATAAATAAATGTATTTTAAATTTATTACTTGCCATTTTATTCAATTTCAAAATTAATTTAATTTAATGCAAATCTTTTCACAAATAGTTGTACATAAAAAAACATTGGTTGCTTGGTTTAAGAAACACAAACAATTCCTTTTGCGTTGCGTTTAGGTTGCCTGAGATTAGTAGAACAAACCTGAATAAAAGTATGCAACAAAATTTTTGTGATTATCTGAGAGCTTTTCTCTACAGATTTATATAACTTTCGCGATATTTAAGAGCTTGCCTGGTTATATGTAATAATTAAAGTTGGCAAGACACGACAACTACTTGAGTAAAAGTATAATTAATTCATCACAAATAATCAAGCCCTGAACATTCCTTACCTAAAAACAAGTTTATAAGTTGCAAATTGTTTAGTTTGTAAAGCAAATGTTTATTATAACTAAAAAGTGTATTTAGAAATCATTTAAATTATTAATCTTGTCTTTATTCATGCGAATAGACAACAATAAATACGAGAAGAAAAAACTTTAGAAATATGATACATAATTTCTCATACTGGGAAAGTAGGTAACATTATTAAGTTACTCTCAAGGGCGTGATTATTCAATCTGTCAATCTTATGCAAAAGCTATGCACTCTTAGGAACACATATACATATTCATATACATATGTACCAGCCATTAATATGTATATGTCTTATGTGCCCTGCCCCCGACATTCGACTGGTTGCTTCATTAGCAACTTTGTGCGTATTCATTAGGAGAGGAATACCCCAAACTCCAAGGCACCAGCTGTGGTTGCTGGATAAAAGATTTATGCCACCGCTGATAACCCGACAAAACGCCCACACACATGCGGAGGCGAGGCAGATAGACAGATAAGCTGAGCAACAAAACAAAATTCTGTGGGGAGGAATACAGAGTTAGAGAAGAGTCTCTTGCCTTCCTGCCGTCGCACCACAGCAACAGAAAAAATTAAAATACAGCAAAGCCACCAAAAAAATAAAGGAAAGAATAAAAAAAACGAAGGCAGCTGCTTGATTTGGCATTCAGCATAAAAGCGACGTCGCCGACAGCTGCGGCTCATGCAAAGGATGCCGAATGAGGCACCAAAATGGCCAGAAATGCCCCCCTTCCCCTCCTTAGCACCATCCAGAACTCTATGGGGCACGTGCTGAACTTGTGTTAGAGGAAATGTTTGGCAAAATGTTTGGCAGCTTGACGGCGCCTCTTTCGCAATTCAGTTCATAAATTAAAATGCCGCAAATCAAATTCGCATAAGGCTTTAAAACACTCACTGGCCAAGACTTGAGCATCGTCTAACTGTGGGCCCAACTAACAACTGGCAACTGCCACGTTGCTGCATGTTAAATTATATTCACACTTTGGGCCACAGCCGGACCAAAGAGCTTCATGTGGCTAACAGCTCGTCGGTTGTGTTGGTTCTGTTGGTTGCCCGGTGGTGTGGTGGGCTGTGCTGTGCTGTGAGGTGAGGTGGTGCGAGGTGGCAAGAAGTGTATCCTGCCACTGGAATGAGGGCGTTTGCATGTGCGGTTTTATGCTGTGGGTATCACTTAATCTCTTTCGGTTTGTGCCGCAGCTTTTCTTCGTTTTTCAACTTAAATTTATTATATTTTAATCACTCCCCGGGGTGTTATTGTTATTGTTGCTTCTGGCAGGCAGTTAAAGTGTATTTTTAAGATGCGTCCATTGCCAGAAATCAGCCACACACCCCAATACATACCCCAATACACACAGACACAAGTGCACAAGAAATGCTTTAAATTGTTTTAAGCGACGCAACGGTCATATTTCTTGGTCCGGCCAGCATTTTGTGTGTTTATTGCGCAGCGAGCTACGTTGCGTATACGCAATGTGTTCTCCATTTTTATAGAATTTTTTCGGTTTTCGCTTCTTTGTGTCCAACGCACTTAATCATTCTGATTGTCGCAAATGGCGCATTTTAGTGCGATTCTGTTGTGTTTTTTGATTCTTTTTCACCGCTCACAAGAAAAGCAGTTATAGCTCATTTGATATACAATTTACTAAAGATACAATTAAGTGCAAACTCATTTATTGTACAAATATGTAAGAAACTTTTCGAAGTTGAACCAGTTTTTACATGGCTTTTTAGACAATCCTGCTTTAAGCTGCTGAGGCAAATCGACTTTGGCACGTCCGATGGCAAGAGTTCAAATGTCAAGTGCTTGAACATCGATTGACTTGGACATCTATTAGACATAATCATGACTTTCCCACACACATGTCTGAGCTCCATTGCATGCCTAAGTAGGCAGACAGTCAACCAACTGCCGTCAGTCGCTTGTCCTCGAACTCGAAGCATGCCAGGATAAAACCCAACGAAAGACGCACGGCAAAATAGAGATATATTGATTTCGGCTATAGGGTGATGCCAAGCTGACGGCTTCAAGGACGACAATGAAGTGCAAAAGAAGAGACCAAGAGACCAGCAAAATCCCAGCCACATGCAAAACGCAATCACTTGATTTTTTTTTCTTTTGGTAGCACTAACAAGAAGCGAAAAAAAGACAGGGAAAGTAAAATGCACTTTGCCAGGTTTTACCTCGTTGACCACAATTGATCCTCTGCACTATGGAAACTTTGCGCCTTTTCACAAGTGTGATTTATGATGTTTACACAGTGTAAGTTGTGACTTGTGCCAAACTTAATAGGCATTAACGTGTAGCACTAAGATATAATATACAAACAAAGAAAAATATATAAAGAACAATTCGAAGGAAGAATATAACAAACAAAATATGTTGTTCAATTCCATAGATTTTAATCAAAGACTTTAGTTCACTAGTACATATAAGTAAATAACGGCAATTAATTGGAAATAGTAAAAAAAAAACCTAAAGCAGAGTTTATTATCTCACCTCTAAGACAAAAAAAAATTTTACTGATAGGTTGTGGTGTCACATCAACTATTCAAGCCCCAAATTCCATCAAAAAACTAGACAGCAAGGGTTACTTCGTTCTTGAGTAATTAATAAACTGCAATTAAAAGCACAAATTTCCCATAGTTCTGTTTAAGGCGGCTCTGCAAACCTTTTTGAATTATTGCCAAAATATTTGGCATCGACTTCAACGTTGACCAACTGACGTGCCATACATCAACGACACTTGTTGGGTCCGGTTTTTGCCGTTTTTTGCTGCTTTTGCCTTTTTGCCGACATGCAAATGTCGCCACGGAAAGCGCAGCCACAAAGCGAAAAATAACATTGCAGCATTTTAGGTGCACGCCACGTGATGCACGTTAACTTTGACGTTGCCATTGAACACGCCCCACGCGGCATGCAATTCCAACAATATTCCACATTCGACACAGTCTACGCCTCTTGAAAAGACCTCAACGCGCCACAAAAAGAGGCACCACAAACACAAGCACACACTCACACAAAGAATTCTATTGATTGACAGTTTGGCAAAACGCATAAAATAGCAGCAGGACGCCGGGGACAGGAACATCAGCAGGCACAGCAGCTCATCCGTGTAGAGCTGCAGGCGTTACAGTTGCGGATGTACGCTTCCAGATCAAAAAAAAAAAAATTAAAAAAATTGAGAGAAAAAATATGAAGAATTTTCCCTCGAAAGGTACAAAATGTGTTTTTGGCGCTGCGTTAAGCGTAAAAAAAATGTTTTCAGCGTACATTTGTAATGCAGAAAGGTGCAAGCGTAGCCTGCGGTGATGACGGCAGCGGTTGATGCCACCCGCAAAAAAAGGCAAAGGCCGGAGAAAGGGAAGTCGGGTGGGGTGTGAGATGCGGGGTCTGATTGACAGATACTTCCGAAGCCTGAACAGTTTGCTGGGCGCAGCGTGATAACGCTGCCTCAAAGCATCCCACAGACTTTTCTACGCAAACTAATTGGCTTGATTGGCGCTATGTGATTTTTAAACACTCTCACGAGTGTTGCAGGAAGGAACACGAAGAGGCAGACAAGAACAGGAAGTAAGTTCAAGTCCGTCTGTCCAGTCCTAATCCATCGATGACGATGTCAGCGGCTATTAAAACTAGATATATTAAAATTGCTGTATTGGTTTATTTATGTCATAAGAGACTTTAATACTCTATATTCGATTAGCTTCAAACACTATCAATATAGCTAAGGGGTGGATTTATGAAAAATTTTAAATGATCGAAAGGAGAAATTCAAATACGTAAAAAAATTTTAAGAATTCATCTTTTATTTATTTTTTTTTTTCGAAGGCGAATTCAACAAAATTTTGGATCTGGATATTTACAATAAAATTTTTAGACAAGGGTCGGTTACAAAACTCCTAAGGCTGTAAGTAAAACTCGTCAAATTAGCTATAAAATTAATTTCACAATAAAAATTTTTTTAAGATTTTATGACAATTTTCCCCACGTGTCTAAAAATGTCGGTTAATTATTTATTCCGTGTATAGTCATTAGCTAACAGACTCGTACGGACTGTCGACTTAATGTAAATTAATCTTCATCAATCATGGTCATCTCACAGTTTATAAGCCGACCAGCTTGAAAGATGGCCAACATCAGCATCTGATGGCTTTATTACAAGACTATCCACACGCAATTAGAGTGACCGAAAAAGGAAGGAAACTACGAATACTTGCAACTAATTTACTTTTTATTATGTAAATTAATTTGGGCAACTTGTAACAAGTGGCTGGCCGACAAAGAACAAGTCCCACGCACACCCACGAGAAGTGGCAAGGGATTCTGCAAAGGATGAGATGAGATGAGGGGAGGAGGAGCGGAGGAGCGGAAGAAACGCCACAAATTATCTGTGTCGGCCAGTTGTGGCACT
>JBAMBJ010004496.1:0-66414 GCA_037043495.1 Drosophila recens
ATAGTTATTATTTTATGTCATTTAAATATTATTTTTATATTATTGTTGTTTATTTTTTATATTTAATTTAATTTTAATATTGTATTTTATTATTGTTTTGATACATATTTAAAATGTTTATAACCCGTATATTTTTAATTTAAATACTCTAGTTGATTCTGTCATATTAAACTTGAAAGGGTATTCGAGGCTCGTCACAGCAGTAATAACGATTTAGCTCACCTGTTTTCAGCTGGTCGAATAATTTTCGAATTGCTAAGCAGATTACTCTTAGCGCTTCAGGCGTAACGACTGCGGCAGTTAAATTTTGCATTACTTAAATGTGTTTTACTGCGCTTCAGTTTCACATATGTTCACAGATACTTATACTTACATATGTACATGTATATCTACGAACATGTAATGTGGTAAATGTGTAATTTTCTGCAATGCCGATGCCGATGGTGGCTAACAAATTAAATTCCAGTTAATTCAATCAGCGAAATGGCAAACAAACAAAGTGAAGAACAATTTTTGTGATTATTTGCTCCGAGTTTCTTTCTTTTTTTTCGGCTTAAGTTTTTTATTAATAAAGCCACAGGACTCTGCCTCCAACCCAGTCCCAATCCCAATACAAGTAACAGTCCCAATTCCCCAGTCAGTTGCAATCTTTTTTCATAAATTTATAACCAAAAGCCGTAACGAATGGCAGTCGTTGCGTACGTTCTTGGTCCTTGTCGAAGCGGGCAGCCAGTTTGGCAAATGTTTTATTACGTACATAAATTGCAATTAGCTCCATCGCCTGCCGGGATAAATGTGAGCCCAGCGGACGCCAAGACACCCCAGGACACGGAATTCGGGACACGGGACACGGAATACGCATGTGTGCGCCCAGGGGAGACTTAGCCCGGTCAATACAGAAGCGGAGCGAGTATGACGAACTGCCTTGGTGGGTTAACAAAACATCAATTGGCTTATTAATGTTTGCACTGGCTGCAAAGACAACAACATCGCTCAGCATCAGCTTCGTCTTCATCTTCCTCTCCGTCTCCGTCTTCATCTCCGTCACCAACTTTGTCTCGTCTCGATTGGCAACGCGTGCGTCCAAGTGGCGCCCCAAGCAGATGGCCGCCTTCTCGGACATCCAGTTGGCTCCTTCGCTCCTTGTGAGAGAGAGTCACGCCTGTGCTTAATGTGAAATTATGGCTTTAATGCGCTGCCAAATGTCAAACGTCATTTTTATAATATATGTATACAAATCGCTTCGTTTCTTCGCTTTCTTCGCGCATTCTAATTGCCATTGGCCCAAAAAGGTTATTAACTCCACGAAGGCGCATGTTTGGCATAAAGAAATGTTAAAAATTTTAGCATCCAGCCCAAAAGAAGTCCGTGCATAACTCAATTAAATTCTGATGTCGACAATTGACATGCCCATTACGTGTTGTTTTCGAGTTGTTTTCTATAAAGCTATTCACTAATTAGACTTTGTTTTATAACCCAAAGCAGTAGTAAAGCAAATGTCGATACTATTATTATTTTTATTGCTTGACCCATTTATTATAATAAAAATAAAATAAAAATTTAGCAAGCGGGAAAGGCTTTAGTTGAGTTTTTGACTATAGGATACCCGTTACTAATTTAAATAAGTATAAAATAATCTTTATTGCATACTTTTGGGGACTTACATAGCGTTAAAACTTAAATCAGCCATTATCACCCTTCTATTTGTCCGATCTTATTGCGATTTAATCGGATGATAGCTAGTAAAAATAGGTAAATTTAACTAGCAGAAAAAATCCTATCTTAAAAACTGTGTGTGTGGTGCTTTTTACGCGATTTGCGGAGGCGAAAATGAGCAAAAATTAGAAACAAAATCGATCTGCGTGGGGCTTACAGAAGTCTATGTGCCAAGTTTGGTGTCTCGATCTCTGAGATCAAAGCACTGACACAGACGGACATGGCTATATCGACTCGGCTGTTGATGCTGATCAAGAATATATACATTTTATAGGGTCGAAGGTGCTTACTTCTCCCCGTTACATACATTTCAACGAATACAATATACCCTTTTACTTATTTGTTCAGTAACGGGTATAACAATCCCCAATCAAACTACTTTTCGTACCGCTAAAGCTCTAAGTGCCAAACAGCCTCACATATGCTTCTCACAAATGATATTCAAATTTGAATAAGCTTTAACGGTAATTTGCTCAAAATAAGCTCTGATCTAAAACGGTTTTAACACCAACATAGGACTAGAACAAAGCCTAGTAAAGCACGGTATACTATAGGACGAAACAAAATTTGCATAAAGTCGAATTAGAATTGAGAGCAACATATCACGGCATCAAGGCTGCGTTTTATTTTGCAAATAAAATCAAAACTGCAACAAATCTAATGGTAAAAATAAAGCTCTGTTGTTTTCCCAGACTCTATGCATTTGCAATAAATTTAAACAAATATTAAATACTCGACTCTCTCACAAACACACACAAATTCCGTATCGATTGTAATTCTATTTACACTTGCAACAATTCCACTTCCAACTCAACTCGTATCAATCCTTCATCGTATTTAAAATAGAGAAACAATGCAGAATAAATTCAGCACGACAAACACAAGTTGAATGGCAATTTGATTGATTGACTGTGCGAGCATAGATGTATAGATGTGTGTGTGTATAGAAGAGTTTGGGCAGCCATTTAAACGGGGCGCAAAAAAGTATGCAACACTTTTTGCTTTTTGCTGGCCTCCACTTCCGTTGTCTTTGTGTATGTGTGTTTGTTTTTCTACTGTGTGCGCATTGTGATTTCTTTCATGCTAAAGGCAAACGCAATGTAAAAACATTTAAGGTTTCAATTAAGCAAAATCCCAAATGTCCGTAAAAAGAAAAAATAAAAAAGGGAACCCAAAGGCAACAACACAATGAACAGAAGAAAGAAAAAACTGAGCTGTAAAAGAAGGCAAGGGAGCAAACAGTCGTTAGAAATATTTTGAGTAATCAATTTGGGTCTGCGAAATAATACAAGTATATAGGTATGTATGTATATAACTTAAAAGGCAGGGCGTCGGTCAAGCCTTTGGCTCCAACTTTAAGCTCCTTCGTTGCCTCAGTTTTCAGGCAAAGAAAAAAAATAAATATTATTGAGCTTACGTGCAACATGACAAACGATGCCTGCTGAGAATGCTATATAGATGTGTGTGTGGCAACAGGCAAATCCTTCCATCAAATGCCAAAGTTTAGACTGCAACGTCCACTTGAGTTATATTGAGATTTATTGTTGTTTCGAATCGCACAAAAAAAAGAGCTTAGAAAGGTTGCCCTGACTTAGCCTTAAGCACACATATCATTAATTATGATCACCGGACACTTTTCGCAGCTTAATTTATTTCTTTACATTTTTTCTTCTTTTTTTATTTTTCAATACGCCTTCAGCAATTTATGCGGAAAGTTTCTGTAGGCGTCAGCTGGCCTTTCAATTTCAGTTGCAGTCTTACTTTACTTTGTTTTATGTCTTTTATGAAGTGCATTCAATAGTTTCCGCTTCCCTGGCTGTTGGCCAACTGCATCTTTTCCCGCTACACACCCTTTCCTCACTTATTCTCGATGAAATCAACAACTTACACTTTCTTTCTTGCTCGCCCACTGCAACTGAGGCTGCAACTTGTTTTGACACTTTTGGCACAACAAAAACTTACTGTAGGTCCAGAAAGTAGGCTCTTGGTTGCGTTCCAAAAATACAAACATTTCAAAAACTCTTTAATTGAATATTAACCGTATTTAAAATTCAAAAATCAGAAGAATAAATTTCTGCTTAGGTAAACGAACATTTGGAAAGCTCTTCAATCATATATTATTTTTATTCCATTTAAATATTCACATATGTTTCTATAGACATTGATGGTCTATCGATATTATTTTGTAGAAATTGTTCTGATAGCGAATAGAATTCAAATTCAGGAACGCTATTTGTTTGTAATCTTCGTGTGTCTGTGTTGAAATGGGCCACTGATTAAGGACCTGCGCAACTTTCGCTGCTACTTACATATTTTCTCTGGCTGATCCGTTTTTTCTGCTTTTCCCTTTGCCTTCTTTGGCTTTTTATCTTATCGATGTTTGGCGTTGTCCTTTTGGCCTGGCCTTCTTGTTTTGTCACAGCCTTCGCTGCGAATAATATTATTATTTTGCTATCCATTTTTGCTTACGAGTAACCCAGTTTCAGGTTCAGTTCCAGTTTCAGCTTCAGTTTCGGCCCTCTGCATTTTATTATCTGGATACGAAAACGAAACTTTGCAATGTAAATTAAATGCCGATGTCGCCAAACTTTTTGTTGTCCGTGTGACCAAAAGCTAAAAAAAATACAAAATACAAAAAAAAAAGCATTACACGTACATGTATGTATATAGAACATTTTTTATTGTTGCCGTGGAGCCAACAACAAATAAATGTGGTTTAAACATGACAAGCCGCTGTGGGCCGCCGGCTCGTTATCACCAAATATTTTTGCACACGAAATGAGCGAATAAATAAACTGCGGACCAAAATGTGAGCTCAACTCAACTCACAACTCAGTAGACCAAGCTGCCCGAGAGCACGCTGCACTATGGGGCATTTAACCTGTTTTTTGGGCATTAATTAATAAACTTATATATAATAAGCATTATAGAGAAAACGTCGTTGTTAGAAACTTTCAGGTAAGGTCCAAAAGACATTTAGTTTCTCAAAAATGGCAACAAGATGCATCTTTAGAGCAGCTCCTCTTAATAAAGAATTACTGACTCTACAACAGTAGTGTACAAACTCACACAATCAAACATTTCGCTTTTATGCGAAGCAGGGAAACACGATGTCCCAAAACATTTTACTGCTTTACACTGAAAAAATAAAATCAAAGCATAAGTATTCGAACTATCGCATCATTACAGTTGGCGAGGTAATAAAACACAGCTCAGCGACCGACATCAGAAAGCATCAGCCAATCAAATGCTTCGTGTGAGAATAAAAAGCCGATCACACACGTTGTGAGAGCACAAGTTGCAGAATGTGCTATTTATAGAACACATGTAATCTCTTTCTCTCTCTCTCTCTCTCTCTGTTCGTGTGCAGGCCGGCGAAAGTATGAGTTCCTATCCCATGGGATAGGGTTTTGTCATCACTGCTCTACAACAAGGGTATATGCACTTCATTACCAATCATTTCCATTAACAATCTTTTGTAACCCTTTGCAAAATTGAACTTTTCTTTTAAAAAGCATCCATTGACACAACATGCTAAACTTAAAAATAATTAATAAGATACGAACAAAAACAGCAACACTAAGTACAAACCAAAACAGTTAATCTCTATTGCAAACTTGTATTTTACAAATTATTTTCAATGATATTTATTATTTATTAAGTGCACTGCAAATTTGCACTTTATCAAAGCACGAAGTCTTCGGTGGCTACGGCAGATTTTAACAGCTGTTATTTTAACACTGGACTGTTTTCTTAGCATATCTGGTATGTAGCATAACAGTTTAATGTATTTCTAATGTGTTAGCACTAAAAATTCAAAAATTACTTGTAAACATTAATTAATGCCACAAAAACTGGCCAAATGCCCCATAGTGCTATGGAGGCGAGGGAAAGGTAGAGAGAGAGAGAAAAAGAGAGAGGGAGGAGTGTAAAGTGCTGTCGGTGTGCAAATAATGTTGCCTACCTTACGGCGCACGGCAAATAAGTGAGCGGCTTGGCATTTGGTCGTCTGGTCGTCTCGTTGGTCATCGTTGGTTGGCTGACGGGCTGACGGGGTGGCTGACCGTTTATGGTCGTCACTTTTTTGGCCTCCTGTTTGACAAATAAAACGTGAAATGTCAGGGCGCAAAAAAGAGAGTGACCAATAAAAGCTTAATTAACTGTTTATGGCCATGGCATGTTAACAGTTCCCAAAAACGAAGCAACAACACACACACACACACACATACTGCAGTCATTAATTTGCAGTTGAAGAGAACTCGAGAACTGGAGCAGAGTGAAGTTAAGTGAAGTGGAGTGAGAGATGATGACCTCCTAGATTGATTGGGATAAATGGCAAGGGACAGAGGCTGAGGTTGCGGCATAAAGGGACAAACAATATGACAAAACAAAGATAAACTAAAAACACTTTGCAAACAACTAAATTGAATCAACAATGCAAACTGGCAGTGAGTCATGTGCGACTAAAAAATACTCTGTATCCAAAACATTACTAGATCAATTTGATTTTAGTTTATCGTCAAAACTTAACACTTATATTTTCTATAATTTTATAAGCACACACGGCACAAAAATTAACTTTTTAATTTTTTTTTTATATTTTTGGAATAATATTGTAGAATTTTTTAATCCCGCGGACCAAATTCGTAGTTTTAATTATATGCAATGTCGTCGGAATTTGTCGCCGAAAAAGAAACCGTCAGTGTTTCCATGTCGATCGACAGCTTAAAAATGAAGACCACATCAGAAACTCATGGCATCGGAGACAGTGCTATGGAGAAGCTTCCCAGTCCATGCGATTCACGGAATAGTTTCTATGAAATATCCGAAGGATCGTCTCATAACTCATGCGCATCGTTCAAAGCCATTTGCAGGGCATGGAAAAGCCGAGCTGAGTACGATTCCAGCTTGAGTTTGCAACACCGCAAGGATGATTTAGAAGTGAAGGTGGAGGATTTAACAAAACGACTGAGCATGACCGACAATGATGATGAGTCCAAGGAACTGGCTAAAAGCCTCTCCATGTACGTCATGATGGAGAGTCGTTCATTGCAGCTCACGGAGAGCAGTGATGAGAACATTCCCAGTGGAGCTGGACAATATTCACAGAGATTCTTTACGCCCGAAGAGATTCGTGAGGCATTTTCTATCTTCAAAATGTGTGATGGGAATAACGATAGCTTCATTGAGCTTAATGAACTGAAGTTGGCCCTGGAGAAACTCTCGGTGCCACAAACGCATCTGGCAGTCAAGGAATTAATTGCGGAAGTTGCCGGAGAGAATGTGACCAAGTTGAACTTTTGTCAATTGCTACTCATCTATGCAGCGACTCTGCAGAATTGTAGAGGAAATGCCAATCCCAAGAACAACTCCCATGCGGAACTGATGGAGACAGAGGATCCGATAAATGTCTCTGAGGTGGGCGTGAGTGGAGCCAAGCTTTTCTTTGAGGCCAGGATTGCACAGCAAAATGCAGAGAAGAGTCCAGAGTTGCCCAAGCCAAATCTGTTCGATAGTCAGTCACATTACGGTAGCCTAGAAAATCTCCTACGAAACGACAAACGATAACTCTTTGTTTTATTTTTCAGCTCATAATTAACTCGTGTATTGACGACCAAAACTTTTTATACGTTTGAGACTTTACCAGCTTAAAATTGACCTTGTGCTGAAGCGAGTCGCATAAATCACGTTTCAATAAAAGAAAGCGAAAGTACTTAAGTGTCCAATCAAATGTAATTGCTGCGCCGCCAACGCCAGCGCCAGATGCAAACAAAACAAAACAAAATGAAACGCAAATTGTGTCCTCCCACCAAAATAAGAGCAACTCCTTTTGCTTACTTTTCGAGTTCGAGCTCGAGTCGTTTTCCCCAGGTGGGAGCCGCTAAAGCGAAATGTTTGCCACACACGCCAAGTGCCAATTGCCAACAGGCAAAAAGTCAGCTCCCAACTGCCAACTGCCAATAGCCATTCACCATTATGTTAGCCGCATTGTGCTGAGTCTGAGCCTGGCCGGAAGTTGCCTAGCCTGCAGCCAAAAATATTTTCGTGCAAATAATTTGCCAGCTTAACTACGTTAAGTATTTAGATATGTATTTTTATAGCCTATTTTGGCACACGGAATATCGTTGGTATTTGGATGTATTATTTGAAGTATGCACAACTCTTCAGTTACAGCGTAGACCCAATAAAGTATATGTGGTACAAACTGTTAAAGGTATAAGAGACCTTTCTTTAGCAAGTAATTCTCCTTTAAAGAATTTATCTGTGTGAGAGAATTGAGACTAAATATTTTTAAAATTTAAGAATATACATAACTCAAATCAATGCTTAACACTAGGGTTAATTTTCAATTATAATTACTTTTAGCTCAAGGTTTTATGTCTTTAGCGAGTGCGAGATCTAGTCAAATTGAGCCTTAGCGTCAATTGCGAATTTTAAATACTTTATATAAGCTTATTATTTGATTTTATTTAACTTTAAATAATTCTAACCAATTTATATATGTATTAATATTTCATATATTAATACAACTTGTAACTACTCAATGCTCAGGAGTTTGAATTAAAACAAAAGTACATTTAAAAGACATTATTTTTAAATTAAATCAATTACCTACAGGGTATTCCTAAAATCAACATGTTTGTTTTCTAAATTTTTTTCTGTCTGAGTGGAAAACTTGTCCGCCACACAATTATGTTGGGCAAAACAGTGCTGTGCTAATATTTATAACAGATTTGTTGCTGCCCCCAACCAACTCTTCCTCTCTACCTCTCGCTCTCTTTGTCTCCCTTTACTCTTTGTAAATCCACGGCTAGTAATGTAGCACGCCATACACAAATTATAATGAAAATTGTGGCAGCTGTACAAGGCTGCGTATACGCAATACGGCCCCTGACTTATGTAATAAAAAATCTAACTAAAGTCAAGCGAAAATAATGAGCATTAGCGTGAGCATAAAGTGGAGGCGGAGACACAGAGCGTCGTAGGGCGTGGAAATAGTTTTCAAATTAAAATAAATGCCGCAGCTGAAACAACTTTTATGTGCCCACAGTAGCTACCTACTGTTGTGCCCCAAAGGCGAGACGACAAAACGGCAGAAAGTGAGAGAGTGAGAGTGAGAGAGAGAGAGAAAGAAAATAGAGAAAAGGTTCAGTTCGACTAGCTGACTTGGCCGCACTCAGCTAACCGAAATGCCATGAAAGTAAATTCACTAGAAAATTAATTATGAACGACGACGACGACGACGATGGGGATGAAAATAAAGATGGAAATGGGGATGGGGATGGTAACTGAAACCAATGCAGCGAGAGAGCGAGAGGTTGTGTGTGCGTGGCCAAGACATACCTTTTAATAGCATTGCCATCAATTTCGCTCAATTGCGCACACAATCGCATCTAATCACGTTGGAACGACCCCAACTAGCAAGCGGCAATAACAACAACAATATCAACAAACAAGAACAACAACAACCACAATAACAATGGGGACAACTCTTCTTAGGAGCTGACGATGCTTCAACTAAATGTTTATGGTTATGATGCGAGTGTGTGTGTGTGTGTGTCTCTGTGTATCTGTGTGTGTGTGTATAAGGGTCACGTGTCAAATGTCATTGACATGGTTTGTCTTTGCCTTTAAGTATTTGCAAACACACACACACACATAGAGTGTGTGTGCTAAAACCCACTTACGAACGATGTGCGCCGAAAAGTATGCCACGGTTTTTGGCTCATTTGCTCTGAAACTCAGCTGAAACTTGCAGTCAACTGAAACTTCAATGCAATTAGTGCTAAACGAAATTGAAATTGAAAAAGAGATGCAACTAAGAATGTAGCAAAGTTGAGACCCAGTAAACAGCATCAAATTTAAACTAATGCTGTAAATTATATATTAATAATCGCCTCTGTTGTGTAAGACTTTTTGGGCACACGTCAATCTGTCAACATGCCCCAAATTCAATGTCACTTTGGGTCCCTTATTCAGATTCAAGGACTGTCCGTTTTGGAATGTTCACAAATTCACAAATATCAATAGGCGCAGACAGGGACGTAACCTTGAAAGTGGTCAACAATAAGTTTTGAATATATGTAAGCACATTTCCCAATGGCAAATACCCTTCTCACTCAGTGCTCGTTGCCTCGGAGACATTCCGAAGATAAGAAAAGCACATTTTCATATGATATTCCCTCCCCAATCATAATTATATGCCATCATCAGAATGTGTGCCCGTCCATTTGGATGGCAAACTTTAAACGTAGGTCAAGAAATGGTCATCTTACTCGAAGGAACTTTCAAAGTGACATTCGAATTAAGTTTTGAAATGCTTTTAGGCCTGTGTCGTTCGTGATATGGACACGTGACAAGGACAAAGCCGACTGCCCTTCTGGCATGGATATAATTAAAAACTGTTCAATTTTGACTGGGAATTGAAACATTTGGTAGCCGAAAAATAATTTAATCAATTCCATGCTAACATTAATGTCCAGTCTGATGACCTCTTGCGCCAGTTGACCCTTAGTTCGTCTGTGACCCCTGAAAATAGTAATAAAAAAAAAATAGAATGGCATCGCAACATTATTTTGACTGACATTCTCATATTCACATTCAGTTTATCATTGATATTTGATTTGAATTGATTGGATTAGATTCTGAGGTTGGAAATATAATATGTGCTTGACTTGATAATACCCTGCAGGTTTCAGCACAAAAAAAGAATCCACAAATAAGAATTTTTAAAAATAATTACTCTTGAATATACAATTATATCTTTAAGAAAACATAAACAACCTTTGGGCAACCTAAAATAAAGGCGGCGTTCATTTATTCAATTCACTTTTTTTCGTTTATCATGATAATGTTTTGATATCATTCGCCGCGGTACAAGAGAATGAAAATGCAGTGCGCAATTCTCAAAATATAAATCGAAAACAAACAAAGGCAGTTTTGGCGTTTTCCCATTTCATTTCATTTTATATTATTTTCATTTCTTTATTTTCGTTTTGTATTCTCGCAGCAGGGCGAAAAAGATGAAGCGACCAGCGAAATTTTATCCCAGTTGCAATGGAAAGAATGCAAATTAATAGATGTTTACAAGTTCATGAGAGAAATGGGAAACGCTTTGAGCGAAAATTCAAATCGTTCGTTGCAATTTGAGAGGCAAACGAAATTCTTGAAATATTGTAAAGAAAAACAAATGCGAGCTTTATCAAATATGGCAGACCTTTGTAAGGTATGTGTATGTTCTAAATAAAAGGAAAAGATTGTAAGAGAATTTATTATTGCGGTTTTATTCTTTTAAAACTTGCGATTTAAAAATAAAAATATTAAATGTAAATATATCTAATGTGTGAGCACAATGACTTCTTAAATAATATTATTTATAATTGTTTATATTTATTTATTTATATGTTTTTGTGATCATAGTACATTTATTTAAATTTACCAAGGATTTAATAAATAATTGAATATTTAACCAAACTGACGATGTGATAAGTACAGATGCTCTTTTTGAGGAAGCCCTCCATCATCTCCTTCGACAGGCAGAAGTAAAAATCAATCGTTTGACAAAAAAAGTAAATACACAACGACAAAAACTGTGCCCTAAAAAAGTCTTGTTGGAAACTTTGGCCTTTTTACTCTTGGCCTCAGAGTTTTTACATCTGCCTGGCTGATGTTTTCCCAAGTTTATTGGTAGTGTGCG
The DNA here is from genome assembly GCA_037043495.1 of Drosophila recens. Classification (NCBI taxonomy): domain Eukaryota; kingdom Metazoa; phylum Arthropoda; class Insecta; order Diptera; family Drosophilidae; genus Drosophila; species Drosophila recens. The sequence continues at coordinate 11,414 of JBAMBJ010004496.1, forward strand.
GATATGTATTTCGTTATTTTCGTTAGCAGCCAAGCAAATAACAAGAGTGCGACTACAAGAACGTACAACAAGAGGAAAAACAGCTTTTAGATTCAATTTCCGCGTTCACAATTCGCTTGTTGCTATTTTGCATAGCTCCAAGACTCCAAGAATGTGGTTGCCAGATTGGGTGGTGTGGGTGGCTCTACATTTTATCTGTATATTTTTTGTTAGCTGGCATATTGGCAACATTGGCAGCTTCTGGAATAGGAATAGGCGTAACTTTGCAGCTTGTTCGCCAAAGTTTTGCTTTGCTGTTTTTGCTTTAAGTAATTCGCGCGCATTATAGGATTTATGCACTCTACAGCAATTGCAGCTTGCACTGGCATCGACTACAAATATGTGTAGTATCGACTGGAGAGCAGTTACTTTTAGTGGATATGTGGCAAGGATTAAGTGAGCTTTTCCCGTGGCAAAACCAAGTAACAGAAGAAGAAGGAAAAATAATGCAAAGATTTATTACTTACTTAAACGAAAGTAAAAGGGTATATTGTTTTTGTTGAAATGTGAATGCAACAGCTAGAAGGAAGCATCTTCGACCCTATAAAATGTATATATATTTATGATCAGCATCAACGGCCCAGTCGATATAGCCATGTCCGTCTGTTCGGCTTAAATCTCAGAGATTAGAAGAGCTAGATCAACCAAATTTGGCACGCAGACTTCTACCACCACGCAGATGAAGTTTGCTTTAAGTCCCTGCCTCCTTCCGTAAATCGCAAAAAGACACCACACTCACAGTTTTTAAGAGATTACGTTTTTTAGTAATTAACTTTAACTACTATAAATAGCTTTCATACCATTTAATCACAACAAGATCGCCAAACAGAACGTTAGTAATGGCTGATTTAATACAATACAAAATTTGTATTTTTATTTCAATAAGTAACGGCTATCATATAGTCGGAAATTCGACCATAGCCTTACCAACTTAATTTTAAGTTATTGTTTTTTAACAAGTGCGAAAGAGTGAACTTGAGATTACTCGCACATACGCAAATAATATCAGAACTTAACTTCAGCAAATATCTTTTCCGCTAGAGAAAACACTAAGTTTGGATTGGTTCATATGCCCAACTGACTCAATTAAGTTTGACGCTCTGTAGTTTGTGCCAACTTTAAACCAATTATAACTCCATAATCGATTCAGCCGAGTTCTCAGCTTCGATAGGGAACAACTTGGTCTTCCGGCTGCATATCATAACGAAATACTCGTAAACTCGTTAGATTCATTGCAGCGAATAGCAAAATAAAATAAAATGAAGCAATCTCAGAATAATGTCGTACTCGTAGAAGATGATGATATCCAGGCCCGTTTGTTTTCCAGTCAGTATCTTGCCAAACCAAATTGACTTGTGCAGTAAGTCAAATGTTTGGTTGTCTCATTGGATTTGTCAGTCTTTTTTTAACCAGCCAGAGACTGACGAGCAGCAGCAACAAGGACACACAACACACACATACACTGGCAACTTAAATGAAATTAAGTATAAAATTATCAAAGTTCACAGAGTGAAAAAAGTGAAAGAGGAGGAGAAATAAAAAAGAGAGATTGGAAGAGGGAGAAGAACAAGTAAATCTGTGCGTTTAAAATCTATGCAAGGTTCATTTTTCTTTTGTCAAAGGCCTTCCTTAGCTGTACTGCTTTTGCTGCCTGGATTTGATGATGAAAAATTGAAAAAATGAAAGTCAACGTTGGAGGCGAAGGATGGATATCAACTCAACTCGACTCAACTGACGCGCTTAACCCTTCTGCCAAGGCGTCATTTTCTTTCCCCCAGTTTGCTTTGATGATACCGAACGGCAACTTTCATAATGATAATAATTTTGTGCATGATTTATGAATGAACAAGTTTTATGGGTCCGTAGCCCCATAGCCATAACTGTTTCTATAAACCTTATGCAAACGTTAATGTTTACAGAGCAAAGAAACTGAAAAAGGAGTTGAAATTGCAGGACCCACAGCTGACCACGCCCCCCATTCCATTAACTCCCTCACTGGCCCAAGGCGTGTGCACACTGCACAGAGAGGGAGTGAGAAAGAGAAACGAAAGTTTTTCACTTTAATATTTATTTCAACTGTCGGAGCATTTTGGAGCGTAGTAAATTTGCATCTTTCAACGTTCAAATACACAGATGGCGGTCAGTGGAAAGCTTGGGCAACCTGGGAGCCCTTTTGAAAATCATTTCGCTGTAAAATTGTGTCCGCTTCAGTAGGAGAGTGTTGGTCTCTGAGTTGGTATTGGTCTCAGTGTTGGTATTGGTCTCAGTGTTAGGGTTGAGCACGTGAGCTCATTTTAAATGCGCTCTAGTAAAACTTTGCTAGACTAAAAGCCGACTGAAACTGAAACTTGGCCAGGCCAAGGCAGTTCATTGCCTAAAAGAGTACGAGTGCGAGTGCGAGTACTCGCTGCAGCTTCGTTTACTCCTTCGCACAAAAAGAGGCATTAAATTCAAACCCCAAAAGTATGCTATGCCACATTGTAGACGCGGCACAACAAGCCGTAAGTTGTGTTTGTTGTGTTTGAGCCACAACAACACAGAGCTTTGGCTTTCTCGGCTCGGTTTTATGGCCCCGCGGGCAGCTCGGGCTGCCTGATAATATGAAATTAATGCCACGTTACTTTAGTGTGTTACAAAAGCCCGACCAAGAGACTTATGAAGATTTACGAGCCATGCAATCGATGCCCAGTTGCCCAGTTGCCAGTTGCCCAGTTGCATGACTGCAATTAGGCGCAACTAAAACATGAAATTACACCAAGCATTATAGCCATAAGGAATTTACTAGAATTTGCTACAGGGTCAAATCACAGCGACTAGAGGTTGGTTTGAGTACGTGTTTTATTAGAAGTCATTATAAAAAACGCCTATTTGTATGCCACATTTTCTTTAAGTGCCTCGACAAGGTCACTCGACGAGCTTTCAGTCAGAAATTAAAGGTGCTTCCAAAACAAAATTTAGCCATTAGCTCGACTGTATATCATTTAAAGGAATTAATAAACTAATTAAAAAAAATTCAAATATTCAACATACAAAATTTATTTCTTATACATAAATGCATATGGGCATTTCCACAGAAATGTCAACCGAGGCCAAAAACGAAAAGTTGATCAAAAACTCACATCTTGGGAAATTTCCTTCCAAAAATGTATTTAAGTTATTTATTTAAGCAATATACGCTTGAAGAAATTCACTAGGATGAGCATATAGATTCTACATTGGAATAAATTCACTTGTTCCATATTTATGTCCATTTTCTTAAAAATTTATTTCCAAAATGGTCCGTTTGTATTCTATCGATTACACTAAGAAGGATAGTAAGATTGTAACATAAACCATTTTAATTCAAAGAAATATTTTGAAAGTTTATTTTAAATAACTTTTTCGGGCTGATTTCGATATATAATTTAAAAAAACAGAGAGAAACTACATAAATATTTTGTGGAAGAAAATGTCACGTGCGACATGTCGCATGCGACAGTGACTCAAATCAAATTTAAAAAAAAACTGCTTAATATCTTTAAATCAAAAAAAAAGCATTTTTAAGATAAATGAATGCATTACATATCAAAATGATTTGCATCAAAAAATGCGTTCACGTTTTGCCGAAATTAGTGTTAGAACTGGTCGCCGAAAGAACGACTTCTATCTGAGTCGCGTGCGAATGTCTTAGTTTTTGTTAATTATCTTGAAAACGAACAATTTCCAAAATCAACCTCAGCACCAATAATAGTGCTAAGTAAGACCTATAAGTCTCCCCTTTTGTCACAACAAAATAATGTTTGGGAAAATGTTTTATTTCACTTTGAATGCGTACGAATGTAGCATTCGACATTAGAGAATTACCCATATATTGATTCTAATTTTTCGTAGCACAATTTAATTAAGAGTTTAACTTTAATTGAATTCAAGAAATATGTTCAAAACTGAACCAAATCGAGGCGAAATGCATTTTAGAAGCAACTGCAATTTATTCAACTATATTTTTGGCTGCTTATTATTTGTTCACACTCACACAAAGTACATGAACACAGGGCCGTGCGGGGCATGTGCATAGGCAAATTTTCAAATGAATTCCCCAAATGTGACAAGGACATTTGCATTGAAATTCTAATACCAAAACACGCAAACAAATACGAGTAAAATGGGAGGTGGGAGGCTGAATTTTGTTGGCACTGTAATACAAAAGCCCAACTAGATGTGAGGCCACATGTGTATGTATGTGAAAGGCTGCTGTATTTGTGGGTGGAAGCGGTGAGTTCTCAGCAAATGTTTGTTGCAGTTTATTTGCGCATGTAATTGAGGTCGTAAGCAACAGCCAGCAGACAGACGGTCAGACAGACTGACAGTTGGCACAACATGAGGCTCTGGCTATTGATATGGAGGCTGTGGTTACTTCTCCACCTCTGAATCTCTCTTGACATGTCTTCTCTACCTCATTCTCTCTCTCTCTCTCTCTCTCTTGTGTAACCACAAATGTCCCTAAGTGCGTACCGTTGTAATTCTGAACGGAAGCCTTCATGTGTCGCAGAGAGAACTTGGCACAAATCATTTTTGATTTTGGCCACCATCCGATATCATTATGTTGTGTTCTGTAAACTGCACAATGACTACTGACCCAGCTAGGCAAATCATCATAAATAACCACAATTCACCTGGCAGTGGCAGATGGGTCACGGCCAGCGAATGACAAATGCGTACAAATTAATTACACTTTGACATTCAATTAATTTTCTGCATTGCATCCAAAATTCAGCTAACTGAAATAACTATAAATACAATAAATTAATTTCTCCAAAATGCATGTCACAAGTTGTTTTTTCAGTGAAATTAAATTGATTTTGTAACCGCGAGTTATTTAATAACTAATAATAAAAGTTTTTGAATTTATTCGCAGTTATTTGGCACAGCTAAATAACTAAATCCAAATTGATTTATGCTCACAAAAATGTGTTTAAATATTTTGAAGTAATTGCAAAAATATTATTATACGTATTCATCTACATAAATATTATACAATAAATATTACATAAAACCATAAAAAATGTATATTGAAATTAATGTTATAGCTTATGCACTATCATCAGTCAACTTAGGCAGAGCTCACTGTACATGCCACAGCGACGCATTTGATGTAATTTATTTTTGTTGTTTGTCATTTTAATTGAATATTGAATTGACAATTACACGACTGGTCACCCATTTTTTATGCCATTTAATTAGAGAACGGAAATGAGCAATTTAATTAATTTACAGCATATGAGAAACACAGACATACTATACAAACATTCACACAATGTACATACGAGTACATAATAATTTGATGCATTAAAAAAATAAGCTAACACGCTCGCTCAAACTAACAAATATGTTTATTCAATATTATGTTATTAAAAAGTTGCTCATTAAATTTATAATTACATTTTCTAATGATATGCGTGGAATTTAATATAATAATAAAACCATACAATCGGGACTTTAAATTATTTAAATGTTAAATTCTCTGTAAATGCTTTGGATTCCAAACATTTTTGATTTAATCATAACATAAAGTTAAAAACCACAAAAATGGTTTTTCAAATTATATGGAAGTAATGAAGGAAGTAAGAAAATCTTATCGTTTACTTTGCCGTGTTGCTAATTTCTTTCTTATTATTTTGTTGTTCCCTCAACTTCATTTTCCACTTTACTCGAATCGCAGAACATAAACTCGTAGACTGTCGTCCGCTTTATCTAACATTTTATGGCCCAATCGAGACCGGAGGTACTGATAGCTATCACACCTGGCAATTGTAGAGCCGGCGGCGTCCGCGTCCACGTCCATAGTTAATCACATGCAACACGCGAGCGTTGCCAGACTATTTCCTCTGCATACCCTTCGGGATTCAAAAAACAGGAAAAGCTGAGTAAATATATTGGCGATGGCAGACATTAAATATGTGTACACAAAAATCAATTAATGCAATAATTGATGTACACAATTAATTAATTATAATGAAAGGAGAGAATGGACAAACAGATGGAAATCAAATCGAAACAAATCGAAATGAAATACCCGATCCTAAAAAATAAATAACAATGATAAACTAAAACAACCGGGAAAGGATTTAGTCGAGTTTCTGACTATGTTATACCCTTTACTTATTTGATTTAAAAAAAATATGTGTATTGCTTACTTTTAGGCACTTACATTGCCATTGCTACCGTTCTGTTTTTCCGATCTTGTTGTACATTTATAACATTTACAGTTTAAAAATTAAATTTTAAATTTATTTATAGCACTGGATTTTATCTAGTTTTGTGTAGTGTAGTTTATTAACACTCTTGAGCACACTCTCAAGCGTGAGAGGTCATCAAAGTCCATTTAATTGTTGCGTGCTCAGGTCATATATGACGGCGATGGCGTGTGAGGGATACATGATATGGAACGACTGCGAAACACCTCGTCTACAGCAATGTTACTGAACTGCAAATCTCCTCCATTTCGCCAAGCTACTTAGCACGAGTACCCAAAGGGCTAAAAATAAAATGTTCTCATCAATTTAATATGATTTTAAAACAGTTGAATGCACTTGAAAGTTAAATTCAAAAGAAAGAGGCAATTTTATGGGATTGTCTAGGCCATTATTCAAAGTGGTGAAATCTATTTTCGGAATTATAAATTAAATGCTTGCCCTATCTGTGTGTGCTTCTTCTCCTCCTTCTCACTCTGAGTTAGTTTTATTTCGCTCCTTTTTTTGTGGTCTCTTCTTTCTTCAGCTGAAGCGCATGAATTTAAAGAAATTTATAGGACACTTTTTGGCGCTTTCACGCTTCCTTTTGTGGCCTGAACTGACTGAGTTGACGCCCGTAACAGATACTGGCAATAGACTATTCTAAGTGTAGTTTAATTAAAGTCAAACTGGCATTGTTATGCCATACACGACTATGTCGCCTGCGATGTCAACGCTGTCGTTGATTTATTGTAAGTCGCGCGCGCGTTTTGCACGCTGCCAAAGACGCGCCGAAACCGCGTGATAATCAAATGTCATTCTTGGCATGCCAGTCGTGGGGTCGAGAGGGTCGCCTGTGAAGTTGAGCGAAGCCAAGTCACATAATACACGCGACAAGTGCTTAATTTATTTTGCATTAAAGCCTCATTTATCTTGCCTTATCGCTTGTGCAACAACATTGAAGATTTACTTGGCCCACCGCAGTGCCTGAAAAAAGTATATACACAGACAGACATACCACAAAATACTGTCAAGTATTTGTAAATGTGTGTGTGTGTGTGAGTGTTGTGCTCTACGACACGCCCCTAATTTATGTGCCTTCAGTTGCAAGCAGCCGTCGGTAACGCCTTCTATTTTTTTCTGTTGTTGCTGTTGTTTTTGTGGTTGCTGTCTGAGTGAATGTTGCATGTTTTTTGCTGCTGCTGCTATTGTTGTTGTTGTGGTGTTGCCGCGTCAATGTCCCGGGCCTGTTTCATCGTGTGTGGCCTTTATTAATTGCAACGCCTCAACCAAAATTGTTTTGCCATTTTCATTTTGTGTATGTGTTTTTCCCCTATTTTCTTCTGGTTTATAGAAGAGTTTTTTGAACTGACCACCGACCACTGCTAAAAAAAAGGGACAACGCCTGCGGTTAGGCTTTAAATTGTTGCCAATTTTTTCCCTTACATTTTTTAGGGACTTTGCCGTTTTTATTGCCGCACATACATTATTGAATTAGGAACATTTTCGCAAAAAAGGAACAGAGAATATAATTTAAATTTACCCAAAAGGAACAAAAACTTACCTAATGACTTAAAGTGGGGCAAGAAGTTGACTTGCAAAGGGTCCATACATACTTTAATATCAAATAAAACTTTTTGTAGAGTGTATCATTTCAAGAAAACTTTAAATCACATTTGTGGCCGATCTTTGAGGGTTTTTATTACATTGCTTTAACCAAAAATTATATTTTTATTGCCCTCAAGTTTCGGAAAATTTCCATATTTTATCGGCCTTTGTTTAAGTACTAAAGTCGAAATATTTCGAATTTAATTTGCAAATTGGGTTTTTTTTCCTGAAATCATTTTGAGCGTTCCCATTAATTTTTAACGACGCTTTTGGTCAAACCAATATTGAGAGCCAGCAGCAATATAAACTTAATCATAAATCAAAAAATAATAATAATCATTTTTTGTATACTGCGCCTGCTCTTGATTACCCTTTCGGCCAGGTGAAGTTCATTTTGCCAGCAAATAAAAAATGAATTATTTACAAGAAGGATACGAGCACAAACAGTTGCCACATGTGCCACACATGTTGCACACACACTTGCCTCTGCAGATCGCAAGGATGCCTTGGATGTCCTGTTGAATCCTTGCGGAGAAAGCGCTCGAGATTCCCTGCAAGTTTCAGGACAAGTTTACCATGCCATATGGCCAATATTTGAATTTCACTTACGTGTATAGCATTCGCTTCTGATTTATGGCAGTGCATAAAAAGCGAAATGGAATGCCACCAAAATTATAAAACAAAAACACACAAAATATTGTAACAGTGTTCGCTGGTTGGGTGTGCTCGCATAGTTAAGGTACCCTGTAAGCTAGCTACTAAGTTAATTCTATAGTTATAAGTGTTTCTCAAGTATTTATATACTTTATAGACTCTTAACGTGTCTAGAAGAGTTGGTTCGTGATAGACAATTCTGAAGCAATCAGAAATTAAATCAATCAATTTATTACACTGTTTATACCCGTACAATTACCTGTTCATACTGTTCAAATAAATTACTAATACAATAAGAACTTGATTACAGGGTATACAAATAGGCACACGTTCGTTTTAGTGAATTAATAAGTTAGTTGATTCAGATGATTAATAATATTTTATCTTAATAGAGATATAGGTGCTAGCTTTCCTCTCTAAGAATTTGAGTATTCCCATCCTACTCGCTTTCTAACTACAGGGCATAACAATAAAAGGTATATACAATAAAAGGTATATAGTGTGCACTTACAAGTTAATTGCAATTCTACTTTTACCTTCGCTTTGGGCAATTAATTTTGGATGCTTTTCTTCGTTTGGTATTTTCTTTCAAGTTGAGTTGAGATTAGGAAGGATAACATAGTTATGATTTAACTCATTTTAATTCCTGCAAGAACTGTTTGAATTAAGTTAGTTTTTTGCCTCTGTTTACAAGGTTGTTTCGCTGCTGTGCTGTTGTTTTTGTGTTTGTTGTTAGCAATTCTAACACATGAATTTTACTGGGTCACTGTAATAATTTGCACAACAAGGAACGAAACAAACGTTGGCGACGGCAAAACGTGCAAACGGCAAAGTGAAAGTGCAAAGAACAAAACACACAGCAAACAACAACAATATAACATACACAGCCAATAACAATAGAGTGGAAAGAAGAAAAGAGAAAAGGAGAGAGTTGAAAAAAATGGCAACTGGCAATCGACAGGCAACTTTTTTAGTGGTTCGTTTCTTTTTGCTAAACGGAAATCGATTGAATCGAGCTAACTGGACTTGCACTCCAGCAACGATTGTGATTGTGATTGTATGCGTGTTCCAGCTACGCAAATCTCCATTCAATACTTTTATTATAAAAACTTTTCTATGCAACATCAACATATAAACAAAGTTTGTCAAAAGAAAAAAGAACAATTCTGAAAGTAATCGAAACTGAGTGAAATACGTTTTGGTTTATTTTAAAACAACACTCTATAAAACTTTACAGCATTTGTTTGTAAAAGTTTGCGATTTGCCGTTGATTTTGTTCTTTGGAATGTTAAGTACATTAAGCAGCTGCATCCTTTGTGGAAGTGATGTTATTTTTATGCATTAGCATTTAGCCAGGCTACAAAGTGTGCAGCTTAACTTTGCTGGTTTGTGGCTACCCTTGACCACTGTAGTTGTTGTTGTTGCTGTTGTTGTTGTTGTTAATGCCTTGAGCATAACACGCATAATAACATTGCGAGCAACAGTTTTAGATGCGAGGCATTAAAAATTAACTGCAGGCACAGTAAAAACTCTGATGCAGCGACCAGCCAACATAAATAAAAACTAATTTCGAGTTTTTCAATCTGGGTTAAAAGGGTTTTTCCTCCTCATACAACTGCAACTGCAAGTGTGGGCGCTTTTCCTATAACTGCTGATGTTTTCCTTCCCGCCTTTAGCAATTTTAATCAGGCAAACGCTTTGAGCGGTTACAGGAGGAGCAACAGCAGCAAAAAGAGAGCAGTCAGTCAGTAAATGAGTGGCCTTTTTTAATATCCTGTAAACAGAGTTGTAAATGGGGTAGCATGGATGTAAAACTCACTCAAAAATATTAATTCATTTACTTCAGGCTTTTTCAATGCTATTTACAGGATATCTTTTAGTTAACCTCGTGTTTGCTGCTGTTATAAATCTGTTGCCAGTCAGTCATCAAACGTTTAAATACCAGTTTTTTAATTACATTCCTTGTTGCAGGCCAAATGTTAACTCTCAATTCGGGCACAGTCAATGACTCGACTCGACTCGAGTCTCTGTAACTCTTAACTGAAAGTACTTGGTACTTGTAACTGTAAGTGTAGTAACTGCAACTGTTACTGCAACTGTAAGTGCAAGTGTATGTGTATTTGTTTCCTATTAACTAAATCAACCGTATTCAAGCGGCTGTCGTTACCCCATTCACGTTGTTGGTCCTTTCCATTCCATTCCCGTTGCCATGAAAGCGGCTTACTCTTACGGCTTTTATTGCCGCTTGGTGGCAGCTCCCCTTTCCTTTTATCACAGACGTTGCTCGGAGTGTTGACTGCTTGAGTGGATTGTTGGATAGTGGGTGCAACCAACAGACAGACAGGTAGACATCCAGGTAGATATGTACTTTCCAGTTGCATGTCAATGATCATCTTCTTTTGCTCCTTCTTGTTTTACAGATACTTTTGTAATCAGCAATCGAGAAAAGCTGTTAGCCAGAGACCAGGGCTGCATCTGCAACACATTTTCTATTCATCTGTCTCGGAGGAGCGACGTGGGAGTTGCATGCGAAAATTGCTGCAACAAGGATACATTAAATATTAATAGGATTATACTTAAAAAAGGAAGAAGTTGAAAGTGATATTAACGTCAAGTAAGCCCGTTGACTCAGGAAATGTTTAAGCACACGCCATGATATTTAAAATAAAATATTCAAGTTTTAAAATAAACAGTAAAAATACAATTTATGAATTAGAGGAGTAAATTAAGTAAATCAAATTAAATAAGCGATGAAGGAATTTAAAATTTTAAAAATAAAAATCACATTTCCAAATAAAAAGTAAAGATAATTAAATTGATATAAATATTAATTACTTACATTTATTTTTAAGTTAAATGAAATATTTTAGTTTAAAAAACAAGCAATAAAATTACAATTTAAGAATTAGAGGATAAATTAAGTTAAATAAGTTAGTCTTTGAAGGTAAAGCAAATTTTAAAAGCTAATAAAATTTATATTAACATTTATTCCATTAATTTTTGTATATTAATATTAAAATAATCTACAAATATAAATATAAAAATTTATATAGCTGAAGAACTTGTATATATTCGAAACAAACATAAACATCGTTAATCGTATTTGAGCTTTTCTAACTAATTTTGCGTTCAAAATATTAATAACAATTAAACTAAAAAATTTTTCGTAATGCCCTGTTGAATTGCCAATGTTTTTTGACAATTGTACGCGGATACTATTTACCAAGAATCAGTACAACTTGGGTTTCGACAACAACGTTTTTATTTTGGCAAGATTTGGTTAATAATATGCGGCTGTGGCTTTTTACAATTAGCTTCGCCAGATCAACAACGAGAAGATATGTACAATGCAAAAACGCGGGAAAAAATGCTAGTGTATATGTATGCGTATGTGTATGCAATGCAATGCAACTGGAACCAGTACACGACAAGCCTGCTCATCTAGTTCATACTGTACCGATAGTTATATCGATAGAAACGGATTAGGCTGCTGCTGAATCCGACATACTCCCCCCGTTGGAAGCCTGTCTTTCAACAGAGTCCTTTAGAGGCAACAAGCACAGCTTGTTCACTGCTCTTCTGATGACACCAGATGCTGTATTCAGATCAGCTACACGGGCGACTCCATCCTTGCCAGGGACCAGATGCAATACCCTGCCAAGCGGCCAGCGCATGGGTGGCAGGTGTTCGTCCTTCACGAGTACCATGTCATTAACGCACAACGATTGCGTTGGAGAGCGCCACTTAGTTCGCTGCTGCAGAAGAGTCAAGTATTCTTCACGCCACCGTGCCCAGAACACCTGTTGCAACTGCGACACACGCTGCCATCCATCTAGTCGGTTGTAGTTCAGCTTGGTCAGATCAGGCTCGATGATACAACTTGGGGGACCACCGAACAGCAAATGCGCAGGAGTCAGGACATCTAGATCTGCTGGGTTCTCTGAAAGTGCAAGTAATGGGCGAGAATTAACAACTGCACAGATTTGGCAGACGAGGGTGCGCAGTTCATCAAAGTGCAACACCGAGCGGCAAACAGAGCGATAAAAATGGTGCTTGGCCAGCTTCACAGCCGCCTCCCATAATCCACCAAAGTGCGGAGAGCGAGGAGGAATGAACTTCCAATCGATGTCATCGGCGAGGCAAAACTGCTGCACTGCTTTCAGGTGGGAGTCGCTTAGCATCAACGTTTTAAGCTCCAGCAACTCATTCTTGGCCCCAACAAAATTCGTTGCATTGTCGGACCACATCTGACTGGGCTTCCCGCGAGTAGCAATGAAACGTTTTAACGCGCTCAGAAACGCCGCCGTCGATAGATCCTTAACCAGCTCCAGGTGCACTGCCTTGCTTGTGAAGCAGATAAACACGCTGACATAGCATTTCAGAGGCGCTCGCGTTCGAACCTCCGACTTATAGAAAAATGGCCCACAATAGTCGACTCCAGTGACCGTAAATGCTCGAACCGCTTCCAGACGCTCCTTTGGAAGACTTGCCATCATTGGTTCCACAAAGCTTGGCCTCGCTCGGAAGCACGTCACACATCCTCTTATCGCCTTGGTTACCGTTCTTAGTCCGCCAATTGGCCAATACTGAAGTCGAATCTTGGCCAGAAGTGCACGGGGTCCGGTGTGAAGATTCCTTTGATGACACTGTACGATGAGCGCTTGCGTGATTGCATGACGCTGAGGCAGAATAATGGGATGCTGGCCATCATAATCCAAAGACGAATTGCAAAGCCGTCCACCAACACGAAGCAGTCCACACTCATCCAAAAAGGGAGCCAAAGCAGCGATGGAGCTTGACTTTCTCACATTCCCGTGAGACCGGATCTCTTTCATGTCGTCCCAAAGGTTCGTCATTTGCACAAGACGCAGAAGAATGCGAGTGCCATGATGAATATCCAAGACAGTTGATACAGGATTCCTTATTCGCTTGATGAATTTGTAGACATAGCCAAATGTGCGCTGCATGGATCCAAATGAATTTGTGTGCTTACATCCAAGAGTGAGGTCTGCATGTGGAGATGTCACGATGAGTGCGCTCTTCCTCAATTCAATTGTAGGCTTTTCGGGAATGCAGGGCGCAGGCCAGCTTGGACGATCATCCACAAGATATGGCGGGCCATGGAACCAGAGATCGGATTGTGCCAACACTTCTGGAAATGCGCCCCTAGAGAGGATGTCAGCTGGATTCCTATCGGTTGGGACATGATGCCATTGCATGCCGAGGGTCAACTCCTGTATTGCAGACACTCTGTTCGCAACGAAAACATTAAATTTGAAGGGCTCATCTCGAATCCAGGATAGAACCACTGACGAATCGCACCAGCAATAAAACTGGCTGCAGAAGATTCCGGTACGCTTGATCTCATACATCAGGCTTGCCAATAGCTTCGCTCCACAAAGTTCCAACTTCGGAACGGACAACGTCTTCAAAGGCGCAACTCGCGACTTGGAGCACAGGAGTCTACTTGTGACAGTCTGACCTCTGGTGACCACGTAGACGCAAGCTCCATAAGCCTCCAAACTGGCATCGCAAAATCCATGAATCTCCACCTCAGCATCTGCGATGAGCACTACTCTGGGAAACGAGACGTGTGGAATGCTCTGGAAACTACTGCATAACTCCTTCCATGCCGTGTCACGTGCTAGAGGCAAACTTTCATCCCAAGTCAGTTGATCCTTGCAGAGCTGCTGAAGAAAAATCTTTGCTTTAGTTATGACTGGGCCTAATAATCCAAGCGGGTCATAAAATCGGGCAACAATAGACAGAACTGAGCGTCTCGACGGCTTCACTCTAGAGTCTAATGCAGAAAAAGAAAATAAAAGCGTATCAACTGCTGGGTCCCATACAAGGCCAAGGGCTTTGGTGACATCGCTTCCATCATCGAACTTCAAAAACTGTTCTCTGTTTTCAGCAGCTACTCCATCAAGGACCTTCTCGTGACTCGAACACCATTTGCGAAGCTTGAACTGGCCACGGGCCAATATAGAGCACGTCTGATCCATCTTTTGCCTGGCTTCTGCCACTGAGTTCGCTCCGGAGATAAAATCGTCAACGTAGAACTCCTGTTGTAGGGCCTTTGAACCAACTGGATAAGCATCACGCTCATCAATGGCCAACTGGTGCATTGCGCGTACTGATTGAAATGATGCAGATTTGGTTCCATATGTCACCGTATCCAATTTGAATACCTTTATGCCCTCCTCAGGCGAATCTCTCCACAGGATGCATTGATAAAAGCTATCAGGCATGGCAACTCGAACACAGCGGTACATCTTACAAATGTCAGCTGTTAGCGCTACAGGATATGTGCGAAAGCGAACCAAAATATGAAGCAGCTTTGGCTGTATGATTGGGCCGGCCATCAACACGTCGTTAAGAGAGTATCCTGAATCGGTCGACGCAGAGCCATCAAACACCACACGCAACTTTGTTGTGGTGCTGTCCTCCTTCAAGACGCAATGGTGAGGAAGAAAATACTTGCAGCAATCTATGGACTCAGGAGCAACTTGCGACATGTGGTTCAGATCCAGAAACTCTTTGATGAAAGCTGAATACTGCTCCTTTAGATGCGCATGACGGCCCAATTTACGTTCAATGCTGAGGAAACGACGATATGCCTGGTCATAGGAGTCGCCTAGAAGCTCTGCACTGTGCTTCAAAGGCAACCGAACCATATATTCGCCAGACGGCAACCGAGAAAAGTTTTTTGCAAAGTGTTGCTCGCATTCCAATTCTTCCTTGCTGGCCTTTACCACGGGCTCTTCCAAACTCTCAATTTCCCAAAACCGTCGAACCAAGTCATCCAACCTGAAGTCCAGCTGAGCAGCCTCGCTGATAAGAGCGCTGCCAGTAGACAACAACGAAGTGCTACGATGCTTCTCAAAGCCACCAGTCACGACCCAGCCAAGGCGCGTCTTTTGAAGCAGCGGCAATCCTGGCAACAGCATGATTTGCCCAACAGATAGCAGCTCATAGAAAAGGCTCGCTCCAATTAGAAGATCCACTCGCTGTGGCTTGTTGAACGCTGGATCAGCCAGTGTAATGTTGGAGGGAATCTTCCAATCCGACGTGTCGATTGCGAAGCTAGGCTGACTGTCGGTAATAGTTGGGGCCACAAGGGCGTCAAATGTGGCTGAATACTCTGACGTTGACGACTTCATCTGAATTTTTACAGCTGATCCGTCAGTGCAAACGTTCGTGTCTCCGAGACCCGTGACGACGGCCGAAGATCTGGTTTTCTTTAAATGCAGCCTCTGTGCGAAACGAGAAGTTACCATGTGCAGCTGGGAACCAGAGTCCAGTAACGCTCTGCACGGAACCAAAGAGCCAGCGCTATTTCTCACCATGACCACCGCGGTGGCCAAAAGCACGACACCAGACTGAAGACCTTGGGCAGCAAGAGAGGTAGCAGAGTGAGCTGTAGTCGACGAGGGAATACTGGCGGCAGACGATGCGCTTGCTGGTCCTAATGCCTGAGAATCAGAAGAGGTAGCAAAATGCAACAGGCTGTGATGCTTTCCTCCACAGGTGCGACAATGACTGCTGCTACATGAACGAGTTTGATGCCCTTTCTTAAGGCAGTTGAAACATAAAGCCAGTTTTTTCACCTCCTTATGGCGCAGAGATGGAGACAAATTTGCAAATCTACTGCATGAATAGATTCCGTGGCCGCGCTCATCACAGAAACCACATCCACCTTGGCTAGTCTCGGCCACAAACGCCTTTCTTGGGTTAGCATTTTGGTTAGATTTGCCCATATGAGAATTTGCTGACGTCGAATACTGTACGCTGTCCAGCTTCTGGCATCGCCTTTCCAAAAACTCAAAGAACTCATCAGCTGTCGGCACCTTGTCCGAGGAGCAGGCGTCATCCCACTTCTTTTGGGTTTTCACGTCCAATTTCTGAAGGAGTGTTTGCACAATAAAACATCCTGAAATCTGATCCGAATTGCCCAATGTCTTTAACGCACGCATATGCGAGTTGACCTTGTCAGAGAATTGCCGAAGTTGTGCCGCAGACTCGTTGTCTACCCTCTTGAGCCCAAGAATCTCCTTTATGTGTGCCTGGAAAACAATACGTTTGTTACTAAAGCGTTTATTAAGAATATCGAGAGCCACACGATAATTGGCACCGATAAAATCTAACGATCTAACCGCATCCAACGCAGGGCCAGACAGACATGAGCGAAGATGCTGCAGCTTCTCAATGTTGGTCAATTCGGGATCCTTGTCGACGACAGACTCAAACATTGCGTAGAAATTGGCATATTCCGTATAGCCATCGGAGAATGTAGGCAGCTTGAGCTCGGGCAAACGCGATCTATTAGCCACTATCACGGTTTGATTAAGAGTGTCATCATAGCGCCCAAATGTCGAATGTGGCGGGGCATTTGACTGATGTTTTTGAATAATTACGCGCACACGAGCCTCGAGCTTAGCCATTAAATCGTCAAAGTCATCGCGCACCTTGCTGCCAATTTCGTCGAAGTCGAGTTCTTCTAACGAATTATGCGCGCCGTTAAAGGTAGATTTAGTTTGCTCAATACGTAATAAATGCACTTCTAGCTCGACAGGGTCTAGATCATTAAGCTTGTTTGTTGATAAATCACTTTGAGATTTTTAGCGCGCTCAAACAATGCAGACACTTTGCGTTTGAAAAAGGTCACCCTGTCTGCAATTCGCGCATCATCAGCGTTTGTGTTTGCCATGATGGCGCTTGGCAACAATGCAACGGCGAAAGAAATGCAAGCAACAACAAAAGTCAGTAACCGCACAGCCGCTTATGTACAAGCGTATGTATATAAGAAGGCTGAGAATGGCAACAACAACAACGAGCGAGAGTCTACTTGCGGTGCCTTTCCCAATAAGACACAAAGTATGACAATATGAAACTGTTGCTTTGCAACACACACACGCACTTATGTATGTATGATTTTGTTTTCAGCGAACACCGAACTTCACTGCACAATTGAATTAGCACAATTATTTAGCCAATCTCGCCGGGGCCTCCAAATGTTGAATTGCCAATGTTTTTTGACAATTGTACGCGGATACTATTTACCAAGAATCAGTACAACTTGGGTTTCGACAACAACGTTTTTATTTTGGCAAGATTTGGTTAATAATATGCGGCTGTGGCTTTTTACAATTAGCTTCGCCAGATCAACAACGAGAAGATATGTACAATGCAAAAACGCGGGAAAAAATGCTAGTGTATATGTATGCGTATGTGTATGCAATGCAATGCAACTGGAACCAGTACACGACAAGCCTGCTCATCTAGTTCATACTGTACCGATAGTTATATCGATAGAAACGGATTAGGCTGCTGCTGAATCCGACATGCCCATTGATATCTTATATCGCTTTTGTCTTTGCGTTAAAAATATTAATTTATCAATTTAACTTAAAAATGTTTGCCCTGATCCAAAAGTAAGTAAGTAATATTGCATGCCAATGCATTAATACATATTTGTTTGCTTCAAATCAATTACTGAGAAATTAATCGAAATATAATTTGGCATACATGGAAAAGTGCAAACTGATGTTTAATTTAGCAGCTGGCAGAGAGAGGCAAAGGTTGCAGCCCTGAAGCTATTTGCTACCCGATACCAGATACTTTTGCAATCAGCGGCAATTGTAACTGCAACAGCAACAAATGCTAAGGCACATAAAATGGGCTGAGACTGAGCCGCAGCAGCAACAGCAGCGTCCGTAAGTGCCACGTTGCAATGAAGCAAGTGCAGCGGCAGCTTTTCAGTTGCTGTTGTTGCTGTAGCTGTTGTTGCTGTTGTCGATTCCTCAACTGAACCCAACTCGGCTCAGTTACAACTTCGACTGCTGACTACGAGTACATGCATCATGCATGTGCCCCAGCAACTGGAACTGCAACATCAACGGCAACATCAACTGCAGCGTCGACGACAGGGCCCAGTTTTCAGTCTCTGCCATTTGTATGGACGTTTCGTTTCGTTTTGTTTGCTTGCCACTGCCTCAACTACAGCTTCAGCTTTCAGTTGGTGCCTCAGTTTGTGCCTCGTGCTGCAGTTTGTTGTTTGCATTGTTTGCTCATTCGCCCAATCGGTGGGTGGTTGCAATGCGCTGTTTGTTTGCTTTTTAAAGTTGCAATCATTCTACACATTACACCATGGCAAGCATGACCCATTTTTTTGGCAGGCCTCTTGCCAACTGTCTTTCAGTCAGCCCAACGTCTCTCTCCCTCTCTCTCTCTCTCTCTCTCTCTCTCTCTCTCTTCGTCTCTGTCTGTTTATGTTAGGTGTTGCCAGGGCTTGGCTTAAAAAATTAATTTGGCTAGCAATTTTTTCCATTAATTGTAAAATAGGCACTCATCAGTGAGCAGACAATGTTCTGACAATGTCTTTTCAATATTTGATGCATTGTTTTCCATCTCGGCAACTTTGTTTTTCACATTTCAAACCAACAACAACAATTATTATTGTTGGAATCAGAACAAAAACTAAAATTTGTGCAGAGATTTTCATTGCCAAAAATATATATGTACTTAGACACGTTTACGATTTCACTGTGAGCATAAAACAATTCAAACGATGCGACTATGAGTTATCCTATTAAAATTAAATGCAACATTAAAATTTTAAAATATCTATTCAAATAAATCAATTTTCTATTAAATATTTTTTTTATCCCTTAAAAGTTAAATGCAAAATACTAATTAATTTTCTAAATAATACTAAATCAATTTTCATTTAAATATTATTATTAAAATTTTATATTTTAAAAATAAGTAGAAAAAATCAATTTTTATTTAAATACTATAACTATTCAAATTTTATCCATATAAAATTAACTGCTAAATTTAAATTTAAGGCCCTATTCTCTTTCAGCAAAAAATTTTTTTCGACTTTTTTTTTTGCATTTTTTTATAGCTTGGGCATTTAAGAATATAACCCTAAAAGGGTTTTTTGAAATTCGAAGTACTTTAGGAGTTATGGCCTTTTTTGTCCAGCAATGTTAATGTTAATGCACGTGGAGTCAAAACTTTGAACGCGTTTATCTCGAAACCACGTTTTTCGAGCTGGCGGCCACGATTCCGCCAGTTCTACTGAACCGATTTGGATGAAACAAAGTTTAATCGACGTAGAATTGTCACCATTCTGGCCCGTATGCGATTTTTTTTACTTATTTTTTTACACTAAACTACAAAAAAATGGGTCCAATTCGATTTGTCAATTTCAAGTGGCCGCCATTTTGTCAAAAAAAATCGCAAAATTTTTATTTTACTACGGGCCAGAATTACATCAATACTGATTATAACCCCGTTTTTTTTTCATTTCCGACGCTCCGGAGACCCGGAATCGTGGCCGCCGTGACGACACCTTTTTTTTCAACCCCCAACTTTGAAGTCTCATTACTTTTTGAACACCCCTCGTGTCAAAGCAAAAAAATTTTTTTTATTTTCTTTCATTCATTACTAATTCAATAGAAAAAACAAAATTCAAATATCTTTTTGCGTTTTCAAATGAGAATTTTTTCAAAAAAGGTCCAAAAACAGCAAGCTGAAGGAGAATAGGGCCTTAAGAATAACTTTGCACATGTATAAATTATTATTTAATTATTATTATTTAAATTGAATCCTCTAAAAATGAACAGCAAAGTTAAAATTTTAAAACAGTCTTACAAATAAATCAATTTTTATTGAAATATTATAATTATTATAATTTTAATTTGATTATTTTAATTGTCAATTCAAAGCATTCTTTTTAGTTGAGTGACAGGGTATTTAAAAATATATATGTATATTTACTCTAGCATTCGCGTTCATTGTGCTCAGTTTGTCTGCAGTTTTTTGCTCACTTCCCTTTTAGTTTTTTGGCAACCATTCTTCATGTCTGTCTTTTCGCCTGCATTTCCTTTTGCTGCATTTTTATTTATTATTGTTGTTTTTGTTGTCGAGACAATTGTTGTTGTGGCGGCTAAGCACAATTTATATATGTATGTGGCACATACATACATATGCGATTTACTAGAATCCTTGTATGCCCCTCGTCCATCTACGTAGTCGTCATCGTCTGCGAATTTTATGGTTAGTGTGTTTGTATAAGAGACGCCTTAGTGGCATTTTTATGTAGATTTAAGTTAGTGGCGAGCACTTGAAATTGATTGGACAACTATTGGCTTACAAAATTAGAGCAGGACACATAAAACGCACCGAAAAGCGCTCAAAGCGGAAACGCAGACATAAAAGTCAAGGCAGGAAACGACAACTGGGAAATGGCCTCTATCTCAGTAAACCGGATGCTGACACATAGAGAGACGAGCATAAGTGAGTGTGACTCAATTGCAACTGAGTTGTTACAATATAAACACTTTGCGGCCACTGTGCAGCCTTGTGAGTCTCGAGTGGCAACTTTACTGCTGCAAATGCAACCAGCTCACTTTGATCTAAAGTGAGAAAAACGAGCTAAACACAAAATCGTATCACATCCCAAGTAAATAGAGACAAAATTCGCTTATCGAATTTCCTATTATTGAAATATAGGTAACACATTTAAAATAAAAAGACTTAAAAATCTGGTATTTTATTCATCTTATTTTCAAAGGTGTGCTTGTAATTTTGATCATTACTCAAGAATCTTATTACCAGTTTAATTAAGCTAGTTTTATTTTATTTTATTTTTTTTAATTTTTTAATTCTATGACAATTAGAAATGAAAACAAACTTAAGTTTGTATAAAATTGTATTAAATTGGAGTCGTTATATATAGACGGAAAGAGAGAGATATTACCATTTCAGCCCGATGTCGCATTTTCAAATTCACTTTAAATTTTACATGTCAAAAAAAAATTGCAATTCATCATTAATTTTTTGGTTCCTTATTGGAATTTGTTAGATTTTTAGTTAGAATTTGATTACATTTTTTAAGAAAATACAATTTCTGAACAAAATTTCCAATTAATTGAGTCTCTTTTTGGTACATTACGAATTCACTGTCATTTTCAAAGCTAACAGCAGTCACATTTTTGATCCCAGCCACAAATTTCTGATTAAAAATAGCAATTTCAATTTGCAATTCAATCGATTAGAAATTTCCCTTGTACTTGTTGAACTGCGTTTGACATAATTCCTGGAAATTTTTTTCTTAGAAACTCATGCAAATTTGCTTCGTTATTTAAGCAACTTGTATTTTTCATTGTCAAGTAAAAATAAGGAAAAAAATTTCAAGTTTTTAGCACAAGAACTATTTGTAATGACAGCAGCTGACCATTCCATTTAATTACAAATTAAATTTACTTCCATGTAGTACACAATAAAATGAAATATTGACAAATGGTTGCAGCTAAAAACCATAACAAAAACAACAATAACAATTATTGTAGTACAGGTCGAAATATGCATAAGGCATTGAAACTGGGCATTAAGAAACTGGGCTAATAAACCACAAAGCGCCATGAACTCACAGCTTACGTTGGCCAACTCAACTCAGCCGTGCCACGATACGCAAAATAAAGCAAACAACAGCAACAACAACAATGGCAACAACAAGAGCCACAACCGAAATGCCAGTGAATTTTCCAGGAAAAATTTGTTAAATAAAAAGCCACAGCAGCTCCGCAATCATAAAATGCGATAATAGAAATTGAAATAATTTGCCCACTTTGGCGGCGAGCAAAAAAAATGTAGAAAAAAATAGAAATAAATTCAGGCATGCTTGAAAGTATGCTATGCAAAAAACCACTGTCTCTCTCTCTCTCTTCTATTGCGCTCTCCTTTACACTTTCTGTCTCTGTTTGGCAGTGCTGTGCCGCCACATAAATCAGAAATGTACTGCAAAGTTGACAGCACCGATGCCTGGGAAGTAGACGTATAAGTTCTATGCAACCTAAAGGACTTGCCAACTCTTAACCTTAACACACAACAGCCACGCAAGCTGAAAAGTGTGCTATGGAGTTTGTAAATATACACCAGCGAACACATACACGCACACAAACACACACACACACACACGCACACACGTTTGCATGGCAAGTAAGTATAATAATAGCAAACAACAAAGAATGTTGCCTACTTGCAGGCGCACGAAGCGAGCAGCAAAACTTTTCGCACAGCGCAGGAGGAGAGGCGAACTCTCTCCGCCCTACCTGCTGTCCCGCTCTTTCGTTTCGTTAGTCAACCTTTCGCTGATTATTTTCACAAAGCAGCTAATGTTAAATTTACTGAAAACGTTTGTTTCAAGTGCTTTATTATTATTTTCATTGTGCCGTTGCCGTTGCTTTTTATGGCAAAGTTTTCGTTGTTTTTTTCTGTTTTTTCCAGACAGTAAAACAGAAAAGGCAAAATGCGAAAAGACGCCTACGCAAACATGAAAAAATGAGTAGCTTGAATAATGTTTAATGTGGACAGCACGAACGACAAGCCTTGTGGTTCAATGCATGTTGAACTGATGGCGCATGTTTAAAACAAAGAAGAAAAAAAAACAGGACGATTATGCGTCAACTGCCACTGAAGGCAAATGAGCAGAGGATGCGCTGCACTGGACAACCTGCTGCTAGCCAGGTAGTAGTTGCACAAAGCGATGTAAATCATCTTGAATGGCAAGCTAAAGCAAAGCAAAGCTGAGAGAGGAGAAGGGAGAGAGTGTGGAATGTGGCATGAGCACAGCGCATACTGTTTATTTTTCATCTAGCGTTGGCTCAACTGGGAATTGACTGGTGAGACGAGGGGCAGGCAGCAGGTTCACCTTTCAACCACAACGGACACTTGTGCAAACACAAAAGAAACGAGAGCCCAACGAAACCGACCCAAGTTTGCAGTCTGCAGTTGCAGTTGCAGTTGCAAGTCTCGAGCAAGAAACATTTACATTCAAAGACATGCAACCGCCAGCAGACGTCAGAGAATGAGGAAATGAGGGAATGCGGCATGTGGAATGTGAGGCATTCAGCTGGTGGCAAGAGGTAGCAGTCCAAGGAATACCAAACACCACCATTCCACCATCCACACACACACATTACTCGTACTCAAAACTGAGAGAGGCGAGTTGGGAAAATCAGCGCGAATCGCGCACAATTACGAAGTGGAACAGCCGCTGGGGGATTTCAAATGGCCGGCACTCACACACACACACAAAACACATCAGAGACGACGACAAGGGGATGTTGCAAGCACGGCACGTTGCAACTTGCAACGCATTGGGGCATTGGGCATGCATTTAATTTGTATTTTATGCGATTTATGCTCGCCGTCTTTGCTCGCTCCCGTTATGCACTTGGCATTTTTATTGGCGTATAAAAATTGAATGCGCCAGTAGCCAGACAGAGATAGCGAGATAGAGATAGCGACAGAAATAAAAAGAGATGGGGAACTAAGACAGATACTCAACTGGGGTCAACATCAGTTTGACACAAAATGTTGCAAATTTCAAAGCATGCGGCATCTTCGTGATAGCATAACTATGTATAACCATAAAATGTCATAGAAACCACTCAGCAGGACCATTAAAAGTGACTACAAATTAATGGGCACTCGATACGTTTCGATAAACAATCGATTATGAATGAACAGCGAACATCCTGTTGCAGCTAAACTTTGTTATCTGTAAGACAAGTACAAAAACAACAAGTACAATTAGAACAGTTAACATCCATTGCTAACTGGTATTTATAAAGTGATTTTCTTTAATATTTATTAATTGCAACAGCTAAATTTAATGGCTGTTATTTTAACAGTGGACTGTTATGTTAACATTTCTGGTATGAAAAAATCATAAAATTGGATATTTGCAAAAATTAATGAATGCCACAAAAATTGGACAAATACCCAAATTCTTGTCTGCAGAATTCTCAAGAATTGTATATTTTCAATTACGTAAATACGAAATTCTCATATGATTTTAAAAGTACTTTTTCGCAAACATTTTGACTATTAGCGCTCTACAAAAAATTGTTCAGTGAAATCAAATGACTAAGGCTTTGTGTATGAAAATTATTTTGGAAATCATATCTTATTACAGAATTTATAGAGAATCATAAACAAAGACAAACAAGAATTTTGTTTAATACTTTCACTTACATTTCAGTTCACATTTCAAAAGTTTTATATTTCTCTATTACTTTCATAATATTTTACAGAAAACCCCAAATAAAACTCATCCAAAGTGAGTACTTTCTGCTCACAATCATTCATTCATTGCAATCTTCTGCCATTCTAATGCTACTTTTGAGTTGCCCACGTTGCACTCGACTTGGACTTGGACTTGGACCAATTACCAACGTGGTGCACACAGAGTCAGTTCTTCAGTCTATCTGATTGACCATGATAAATTTAAGTTGCAAGTTCAAGTGCCGACGATTTGGACCAAGCAGCTAACGTTTCCTCAAGTTTCCAACTCTTCAGTTTCAAGAGAGAAAAAAGCCACTGAGCAAAGTGCCAGTACGAGTATCAGAGAACCATTAGGAACTTCTCTCAGAAGCAGCAGGGGCTAAAGAAATGAAAGTTGTAAGAAATGGCTTACGAAGAGAACTTTATCAGAGCAGTAAAAGCAAATAGTACAAACAGACTGTGAGGCCACAATGTTGAATGCTGAATTGTCTCGAATGCTAACAAAATATTATTAAAAATTTTATAAAAAAAAATTGAGCAGTCAAGAGATGACGATGTTTTCAAACTGGGGGCACTTTGATAGGCAGAAGTTTTAGCTCAAGTCTTCAGGCAATTGCCAGGCCAACTTTCACTCCCTCTCACTCTCTGCCTAAGTGTCTCTCTCTCCCTCTTGCTGACCTTTTCCAGCCTGATATCCACTTTGCACTTTTGGGCATTAATTGGCAGCAGAAGGTCAGCAAAGCATCATCAGCATCCGCATTAAAGACACAAGTGTTGGTTGCCCTCAAAAGTATGCTACTCAAATATTATTTGTTTAGGCAAGCAATTAAAATGGCCGCCACAATACCACGTTATGGCTGTGTGTGTGAGTGTGTGTGTGTGGAAGTATTAAAACTTGACTCTTCGCAAGCCAAGAGCAATGATTGTTAAATTGTTAGCAAATTGGATTCTGCAAAATGACGCAAGCAGCTGCACAGGTTATGCCTTAGTTCTCCACGGGTCACTCTCTCTCCCCATCTCTCTCTCCCTCTCTCTCTCTCTCTCTCTCTCTCTCTCTCTCTCTCTCTCTCTCTCTCGCTGTGGCAGCCGTGGCACCGATAATGGGGCACTGGCTACAAAATAGGCGTAAAATGAAACTTTTAAGTACTTTATGGCCAACACTATAAAACTGCCAAAACAGCTGCCATGTGGCGGCAACATCAACTTTTTGCCCCGGCTGCAACTAGAACAACAATCATAATAACAACAACAACAACAACAGCTACTACATCAATTTAAGAGAGAAAGAGAGAGAGAGAGAGAAAGAGAAGCAGCTGTAATGTATGCGTTGCCAAAAAGCCAACACAACAAAGTTTCACAGCTATGAAGCAACTTTGGCTAACATTCTAAATATCACACCGGTTGTAAAATGATTATAAAATATAATGTAAGCAGGTTATGAACCTATTTGTATTTGTAGCACAACAGCAACAAACAAGCGAGGGTGGATTATGTAATTATTTGGACAAAGAAGAAATTATGCATAACATTTGAGAGTCTTTGTCTACATTTAATGTTGTACCCTTTTTTAGAGAAAGTGCTTAAAAAGAGGATTAAGTTGTTCAAAATTTATTTACATTTAAAACTGCTCAGGCAGCCCTCGCTTGAGCTCTTAATGATCTACATTAGGTAACCAGATAATTGGAAATTTATTTGTATTAGGAGCAGAAAGCAATAGCATATTTTAATTTGGCTTAAATGCCGTCAACCGTTTGAAGCTGTGAGGTATTTAACGCGACCAAAAAGTATGCAATGCCTTTGCATTGGCATGTGTGTGTGTGTGTTGGTGTGTAAAAGGATGTGAATGGCATTGCGAACACGTGCGTCTCGCCTATGCTTGCAATTTACACAGAACACACCACTGGAAGCTGTAAAATGTTTTGCGTGCCAGGCAAGATCAAAGTCTGTCAGGCCTGAATCCCACTTCCTTTCCCTTTCTTCCTCTCTCTCTCTCTCTCTCTCCATCTATCTGTCTGTGTTGTCAGTGTGCCAGTGTCGACTGACAATAAAATGACAGCGCAATAACAGAATAGCAGCAACAAGAGCCATGTCCAGTTGACAATTGAAGTTTTTTTTGTTTGCCACTCGCATTACGAGCACACGCGGCGTATGCGCAATTTGAGAGACAGAAGAGCCGATAGTCAAAAGTCGCCAGTCAACAGCTGCGGCAGCTGACAAATTGCAAAAGCAATAAAAGTCGTCAAGGACTCGGACTCGAACTCCAAGTCGGACTCGTATTCGGAATCCAAACCTACAGTCATTGGTCTCGCAACAATTTATGCCACAATGCAGAAGTAACTTTACAGAGATCCCCCAAAAAATATATTGAAATGGGTTTGAAAATGGCAATTTACGCACTGTTAGGGACACAGACCAAATATGCTGCAGGCAAGGCTGCCACACGCCGGACGAGTCCCTTTCTATACCCGTTGCCTGAAAAATAAGTAAAAGGGTATATTCGATTCGTTGAAATGTATGTAACAGGGAGAAGGAAGCATCTCCGACAATATAAAATAAATACAGTCCGTGTGAGCGCCTAAACCTGAGAGACTATAAGAGCTAAAACAATTTTGGCACACAACCGTCTATGTTTGTTTCAAATTTTGCCACGCCTTTTTAAGATATTCAGGCCTGCTCCGAATTTCACTTTTGATAAGATTTGTCGTAATTGAATCTCTTTAAACTGCTCTAATAACATTTCGGCGACATTCAGCGGATTGATATCACTTTGAGCTTTTGAGTTTAAATCCGATAAAGCGAAAAACGATAATTTTCAAACACTTAGTCTAAATTCAAAGTGAATAAATGCATATCACTAAATGCTAAAAAGTGAAAAGTGAAAATCGGAACAGGCCTGATTATAATGTTTTTGCTAATTAACGTTAACTACTATTATTTACTATCAGCCTACGAAAATGTAACAAGAGCGAACAAATAAAAGGTGGTAATGGCTGGTTTAAGTTTTTTAGCAATATATGACTAAAAGTATCCATAAAATTTTTTTGTATATTTTTAAATAATTAACAGGTATCCTATAGTCGTGATCTCGACTATAGACCTTACCGCTTTTTTTATTTTTTGGTATTTTTTTGGCAAATGTTTCCTGGCCTTCCTTTCAACCCTTCGAGGCACATTGATGCGCACACATATCTTTCACTGATTGTCGATTTGATTACGTCAGTGGTCAGTGTCCCCTGGCATGGAAGTTGAAATTTCCTCAACGCTCCTCTGCCCAATATCCCTCTGGTTATCCGAGTCCTGCCTTTGGTGAGTACGACTATTTCTTACTCTTGGCCAAATTATGCCAAGTATTTGCTTATTACTTTTGCTGCCTCCACTTTTCTTCTTCCATATAAATAAATTGGCATGTGTTATTAGAAAAAGGTTTGCCAAATGCAAAAATGCCTGCAAATGGCCATGTGATATGAGCTAAAGAAC
The DNA here is from genome assembly GCA_037043495.1 of Drosophila recens. Classification (NCBI taxonomy): domain Eukaryota; kingdom Metazoa; phylum Arthropoda; class Insecta; order Diptera; family Drosophilidae; genus Drosophila; species Drosophila recens. Next base: position 39,481 of record JBAMBJ010004496.1, read on the forward strand.
GTATTGGCATTTCAGGAAAAGCAACTACTCCCATCACCAACACTTTCGACACTTTTGGGGGCGTTTAAGTATTTAGCTCTTCTAATTCAAGTATCTTCAGCTTGACTTCGAAATGTCAATGGTTAGGATGTGACAATGACAATGGAAATGGAAATGAAAATGACAAAGGCAAATGAAAACTTTTTTGTAATTTATTTAGTTATTTGGGCAACCTCAAAGCAGACTAAAGTTTGTCACAAATATTCGTTTTCTTTTTCCCAAATAGAAAAAAATAAAATAAAAAATTTCTAATTTTAATATTCCCTAACAAAAATACAATTAAGGGCCCAGTAAAGCCAAGATTTGTTAAAACACAATATTTGACAATTTGTGTGTTGTTTGTGTTTCCATTATCCTTTATTATACCCTGTGCCCATTGAAAATGGTCAAAAGGGTATATTAGATTTGTGTGATGTATGTAACAGGCAGAAGGAAGCATCTCCGACCCCATAAAGTATATATATTCTTGATCAGCATCAACAGCCGAGTCGATTGAGCCATGTCCGTCTGTCTGTCCGTCTGTCCGTCCGTCTGTTTGAACGCGTCGATCTCAGAGACTATAATAGCTAGAGACTTCAAATTTAGTATGTAGGTTGCTGGATACCGGACGCAGATCAAGTTTGTTTTTAAATTTGGATCGGACAACTTTATCATATAGCTGCCATAGGAACGATCAGACGAAAATCAAGTCTTAGTATGAAAAACTTTTTTGTTGTTTGAGATATCTCAACCAAACTGACAGAATATGCATATGGGAAGGCTCCATACATTCTGACTAAATTTGCTTGAAATCGGATCACTATATCATATAGCTGCCATAGGAACGATGGGTCGAAAATCAAGTCTAAGTATGACAAACTTTTTTGTTGATTTAGATATCTTAACCAAACTGACAGAATATGCATATGGGATGGCTATATACATTCTGACCAAATTTGCTTGAAATCGGATCACTATATCATATAGCTGTCATAGGAACGATGGGTCGAAAATCAAGTCTAAGTATGACAAACTTTTTTGTTGTTTGAGATATCTTAACCAAACTGACAGAACATGCATATGGGATGGCTCCATATATTCTGACCAAATTTGCTTGAAATCGGATCACTATATCATATAGCTGCCATAGGAACGATGGGTCGAAAATCAAGTCTTAGTATGAAAAACTCTTTTGTTGTTTGAGATATCTTAACCAAACTGACAGAATATGCATATGGGAAGGCTCCATACATTCTGACCAAATTTGCTTGAAATCGGATCACTATATCATATAGCTGCCATAGGAACGATGAGTCGAAAATCAAGTCTAAGTATGACAAACTTTTTTGTTGTTTGAGATATCTTAACCAAACTGACAGAATATGCATATGGGATGGCTATATACATTCTGATCAAATTTGCTTGAAATCGGATCACTATATCATATAGCTGCCATATTAACGATGAGTCGAAAACCAAGTCTAAGTATGAAAAACTTTTTTGTTTGTTGTTTGGTTAAAATTGGACTACTATATAATCTGTATTTCTTTATGTTTTATATGCTTTAATACATATTACTAATTCTATTATAACCAATATTCTATTTTGTGGAAACTGGCACATTGTATCTTACAGTCGAGCAAACTCGACTGTAGCGCACCTCCTCGCGAGCGAAGCGAGCCGTGTTAGGCGAGCGAAGCGAGCAGTACGGAGCCCCCTTGTTTTTTAATTAGCAAACACAAAATGGAAACAGTAATTTTTATAGCTTTATTACATTTTAAAACCCAAAGACTTAATTGCAAAGGCAACGCCCACTGCACAGTGGTGCAGTTTAAAGCAATTTTTAAAATACAAATGTGAGATATGATGCGAGAATTGTGAATTTTATTGCAGAATTTTAATGCTCGGAAATATTAATTTATTGACCCTTAAATGCACAAGCAAATACAGGTAAACTCTGGTGCAAAACTATGGCTGCATACAGTTTTTTCAGTGTACGCATACAAAGAGTGGAACCAGAAAAAATTGTATTACCATTTGAAAAAGCGTTAAAAATAAGGGACAGTAGATGAAAAACATCAACACTATCCATGCAAAAATCAACCGTTATGTTGCACTTTCGTTTTGGCAAATTAATAAGGATTCCAAGTGGACCAGTGCTTTCTGATGTCGGAATAGGTCGAATTCTGGCGCCAAAAAGTGAGAAATGCTAAATTTAAGAAATTGACAGAAATATTGGTCGCCGAAAGAGTTGTGCGGAATTTTTGAATAAATCAGAATGAATATGACACAGAAAAACCCGGAGGATTTATGTCGAAGATAAGCAATCATGACCAACGCCTATTAGTGAGTGCTGAATGTAAGTTAGCTATAGTTAATGGCTGAATGTGGTCTACAAGTGTCTCGCTGGACCGCTGTACGGTATCCATAGTGCGACAAAAATTAAAGGTGGCTTTAAAGTGCTGGCCGCCTCGGAGACCTAGATGAAATTCGCCACAGTAACATTGCAACAAACTGGTCAAAAAATTATTTTTTTACAGAGCAATGCAAGTATTAATTTATCTTCCAAGATAATTTTATCGAATGAGAAAAGGTTTAATTTGGATAGTTTTGTGTGTTTGTTGTAGTGACGTCATATATCACTTTATCATATAACACAATTATCATAGCTCTTCTGAATACCCTAATTATTTATCATTTATTTGTAACAAAAATTTGACAATTCAAAAGCTATACTTATTTACTGAATTCAAAATTTCTACAGCTCTGAAAGTATGTTTTAAATTGCAGATAGCATGCGCCAAGTTAGACTTAACAGCCGTATGCCTAATGGATATTTGAGCTGAGCCAATTGGCCACAGGGCTTCTGGTAATGTGCCCCAGAACGTGGCAGGCACACACAGAGTTAGAGGCAAATTCAGAGGCAGATGCAGCAGTGGCAATAGCTGTGGCAGTGGCACATTGACAAATACAAATGCAACGAAACGTTGGTTGGCACTGTACGTTGAGCTAATTAGGTAAGTGTCGCCGGCAGGTGGAAAATTTTTCCTGGATTTGCAGCTGGAAATTGTATGTGGCAGGTTCGCAGTTGCTGTTGCTGTTGCAGTTGCAACTTGAGTTTTGCTTTTGATTTCAATGTAATTATAAACGAAATTATAAGCTGCGGCCGTTGACAAGATGAGTGGGCATGAAAATGGGGCGTGGTCGTGGGCGTATCCTGACCTGGTCCAAACCGCAGTACAGCGGAGATTAAAGTGGAAATTGCAATTTGCCATGAAATGCCATGAAATGTATGAATGCAGGTCGACCAGCAACTGCAACAGCTGCAACATCTGGATCAGATGAAAGAGCCGACAGTTGACAAGCCACAAAACACGAGCGAATGACAGTCAGTGTTGAGTTAGAGAGCAGCAAGAGGCGGATTGTCCAGGATGTTCCACTCCCAGTTGCATTAAGTGCTAATTTACACATTTTGATTGCGGATTTCGCTGCCAACGGTTGTGTTGAATCATCCAAAGCATAGCAACGACAGCAAAAGATACAGGAAATAGCCTTTGACCTCGTGTACTTGTACTTGGTACCAAGGATTTGATTCGTCCTTGTCTCGCTGTGACTTGCTTTGGCTCTACTCTACTTTACTCTACTCGCATTCAGTCGACTTCTTTCGACTCGCTGATAACATTATGCGGCATTTTTCTACAGCTTAATGCATAATTTGCGTCCTGGGAATAACGACGAAAGGACAACAGGAAAGGAGGACAGCAGAAGCTTCAAGGTGGCAGCTCGAAAGGCTCTTTGGCGAATGGTAAGTGCTTGCCAGTACTTACCGACTGACTGCCATTAGATTATTTTATGTTGAGCTTCTTCCCTGGTAGCATTTTTATTATGCTTTGCATTTACCGCGACAACTTTTCCAGTCTCCAGCCAGAGACTTGCAGACAATCAAGATGTTGATGGCATCGCATAGACAATGCGACTTCTATTGAACTGCCATAGATAAAAACATAAGCAGAAGCAGAAGAAGAATAAGACGATGAAGATACCTCAAGGAATACAAGGTGACTGCATTTAAGCCTCATTCTCTCCACTCGGCTTGATAAGACAACGAGATTTCCAGCCAGGAATGTCATCAACAAAATGGGAGTACTCAGCCAAATTGAACAATATCAACAAATGGTATCAATAAATATGTAATAAAGGAATCCTCCATAGACTAATGTCTGAAAAAGTAAAAACAAAGGCTACAAACTGACTCTGAACTAAGTAATTACAGAAATTTCAAACTGTTTTAACTTTTCCTACCGCAATTTATATTTTGGAGGCATAAATTTAATTTTAAATTGTATTTAAAAAATTATTTAATTTACTTTAATATATTTTTTGTTAGTTTAAGTTTTTATAAGCTTAACTATCAATGTTACTAAATAAAAATAAATATATAATTTAAAACAATTTATAAATTAATTCAAAACCTGCTTTGTCTTTGTTTAGTTAACAATATATTGCTTAGATTATTACAAAACTTTCTGTACTTTGTTATGCCGTAATGGATAAAATAAATCACAGCATTTGCGCTACGGATATTTCTGGTTGGTATATATGTATGTATTTAGCTGCGAGCCTTAAAGGACATTAGCAGCTCTCTGATTCCCACATGCCAAGCTTGGGTAAAACTTTCTGGCAGTGGCCCTTATCAAACCAGTCAGCAAAAGAGGCAAAAACAACAACAACAACTACTGCAAGACATAAGCAGTGACATAATTTTCATGCTGTTTTTTCTTTTGTTTTGCTTTCCTATAGCTTCGATAGGCTTACATGGCGTATGAGCAATCCTCTACTAGGAAGAGCATATTATAAATTTGTTGTTTTGTGCTGATAAGCCGTCCTGGAGCGTCTGTTACTCAGAACTCGCTAATCAGCAAATGATTCTATTGGCATTGACTGGGATTGAGACTAAGACCGAGACTAACTAGGAAGCTAGGCAACAAATGTGCTGCGCTTGGCTTATTTTCAATAATTATTGCCTGGCTCTCAGCTCTCAGAAAATGTGATGAGAACGTGGAATTAATTACAACACATCAGCAGAGTTAATAATTTTTTTGGGCTACAAATGAGTCGCCTCGATGGCGCCTTGTTATACCCTACAAAAATGAGGGGAGAATAATAATTGCATATGCAAAAAAATGTAACAACATGTTGTACATACATAGTACATATATCTAATATGAGAATACGAATGAGCATAAAGAATCAAATGTAGCATCTCAGAGAAGAGCGGAAAACTCAATTACGAATTCATTTCGTTTGTCAACTGTCGAGTGAGAAAAAGAAAGAGAGGGGAGTGGAAGAAGGCATAAGACTAATTTCAGCATGTAAACATATTTTAACAAAGATGTCAACAACGTGCGACAAAAAGACGATGCCCAGGCCAGAGATATATGAGTGTGTGTCTTTCATATAGGAATACCATAAACAATGTCATTTGACATGCAAATTTATTTATGAAAATAGCAGGCGAAAAACAAAGCAAACGGAAAATGCCAAACGTCAAGTGGCGAAGAGAGACGGGAGAGGGAGAGAAAGGGAGGGGAAGGCTGCCAGCCGAAATGAGAGATAGATAGAAAAATCACAGAGGCAACACACATGCTCGATTGAAAATGAGCTGCTGAGCTCAGCAATGCTTCAGCAGATGGAGAAACAAAAAAACAAAAAAGCAATCGGAAATGGCTTCAGTTAGACGAGTTCCCAACTATAGGATGCCCGTTACTTATTTTAATAGATAAAAAAATTGTTTTGCATACTTTTGGGCACTTACATTGTTTAAAAACTTAAATTAGTTATTACCACCTTTCTATTTGTCGGATCTTGTTACGATTTAGTAGGAAGATAGTAGTTAACGATAATTAGTAAAAAATATCCTAATTTCTTAAAATCTGTGCGTGTGGTGGTCTTTCGCGATTCCATCTCCCTGTTACACATTGCAACGAATTCAATATACCCTTTTACTTATTTTTTTTGAAACGGGTATAAAAACAGAGGAAAAACCAAAAAGCAGACAAACTTCGAGTAAGGCAAGGAAATTCAAGCGTAACGCAAAAGTAACTTAAGCAGCAAGCAGCGCAAATAAAGTGGGAATGGGATGGGATGGCATAGGGATAACCTACAGACCCCGGTTAACAAAGTGAAAGTTACGGCATACTTTCTCATATACACACACTCACACACACACATGCTGGTAAATTCAACAGCGAGATAATTTTTGCTTTTCTCTTTCGTTTGGTTTTTGCTTTTTGACGGGCGCGTCCCCGATATCTTTATGCTTAGTGAAGAAAACGCAAAACAATATGTGTATCGCCAATATTTTGATAAGTGTAAGCAAAAATAAACAAGCCGTGAAAACAAAAACCAAACCAAACCAAAAAAAAAAAGTTCCACAACCAACAAATCTGATGCCAAAATAGTGGGAGCGTTCCAGAGATAGATGAAGTTCTGTTCTTTTTTTCTCTCTTGTTTTCTGGCTGCCCGGAGATTTTTTTTTTTTGGTTCGAGCTGAGGGTTGGAATAGGGACACTGTCCATTTTTTTGGTAGAAAAGTTTCAGGTTGTGAATTATCTTGCCCTCCAAGATGGAAGCAAATGGGGTTTTTGTGTTGGCCAGTCGAGGTGTATGGGTTTTTGAGTGGGCTACTTTGGTTTTTATAGCACGTTTGCTGGCACTAATGGGGTTGAGGACAAATAAGGAGAAGCACAACAGATGAGCAGAAATGTTGCATGTCGGCAAAAAAGCAAAAAGAAAAAAAACAATAGAAAAGAAGGAAGAAATTGTTGAAATTGAAAGTGGCGAGTGAAACATAAAGCAAAGTCAAACAACAAATCAAAGTGTCAGGAGGGTAGGTACCAAAGATAAATAAAAAGAGCAACTGAAATAAAAGCAACACTCGAGAAGCAAAATGAAAAATCAACAAACAAAAGAGCAAGACCAGAGGTACAGAGATAACTAAGGCCAAAAAGAAAATAATTAAATAGTGAAAACAAAAAAACAAGAGAGAAAAAACGATTTGCAATTTAAGCAATTATAATGTAGTCTGGTATCAACTAAAATCGATTAAATATATTATGCAAAATTAATATATTGTTATCAGGTATTTCGCTTTGAATTAGAACTAATGAATAATAGTACTTACATTATAACTTAAGTTTAAACTTGAATTTTAATTTCTATACAGTACTTTTAGTTTAAATTTTTTATTCAAATATTTATTGCTGTGTCAGCTGCTAATAGCTTGGCAGTAAATATAATTAAAATATTATTTTCAAATTTTATTAAATTATATTAATTATTAAAAAAATATATGAAATATCGTTTTAAAATATTTTAACTTATTTTCTGAATGATTTCTTTAAAATAAACACAGCTGAATTTGGCACCGAATTCAAAGCAATTTATGTTTATGTGAAATTCTTCCTTGTGCCCATTTGCGTGCTTTCTTTTTGGTCCCGTTTTTTGCGTCATCTTTGGCTAACAATATAATTAAGCATTTGCTCAATGGAAATATTTCAATCTACAGCATATAAAGTGGTTATGCGAAGAGTGGCAACAGACCTGGGCCAAGTTGGCCTGCGGGTCTGTGGGCCAACCGAGAACCAAAGTGGCCTTGGCCATAATCAAAGCTAATTTATTTAAGTCGCCAACTACATGCCACAATATTTGTTTAGGCCCAAAAGAAACGTTTGTACTAAATTATTACTTGCTCAGCTATATTTCTATATTTCAGACATGTATTAAGTTTGTTGGGGCGTAATCCAACCCAATCCAAATTACAGTTACACAGGGAGAAAAACAAAACAAAGAGCAGAATTCATGTAATCAAAAATACATTTTTCTCAAATTAGTCGAAGAGTTCAACCCTCTGTCAAGGGCAAGAGCTTAACATTTACACATCATTAGATCGTCAGCTTACAGACGTATGTAAATTTCCCTGAAATGATATTACGAGTGTAAGTGAATTGCAGGGGAGACCCACTCGACAAATCGGTTGATTCAAGCTTACGTCAAGCATTTGTTGTGGACCTTCAAACAGTTGAAAGCCCGAAAGTTGTATACCCTTACTGTTTATAATAAAACGAGTATTACATTTATATTCTCTCTCTTAAAACACACAGCTATTATTTTTAAAGCAATCAGATGTTTTGTTTTCTTTTTTTGCATAATTTATTTATTTTTATTCGTTTATTTATTAATTTATTTATTAATTAATTAATTAATTTTTTTAATTTATTTCTTTTTATATTTTTTATTTATTTATATATTTATTTATTTCATTTAAATTTTTTCTAATTTTTTTATTTATTTGTTTATTAATTTATTTATTTATTTGTTTATATATTTATGTATTTATTTATCTATTTTTTTCGATTCAGCCCAAAAGCAGACGACGCAACATTTTAATTTAAAATTAAGAGAGAAAAAAAGATGAAATTAGAAATAAATCTGAATGTAATTACTATGGTGCATCTACGTTTATCTATATCTATACATGTTTGAAAGAACATTAATTGATTTAAATTTCACTAATTTTGCATGCTTTTTGTGTATAAATCTCAAATGCAAATATTGTTAGATAAAGACTATTGAAAGGATTTATTCAATCAATCAATTAAGAATATTTTAAATTTTAATAATACATGGCTCAAAATTTTTGATTTAAAATATAAAGTGTAATTTAATCTAAAATATAATTTTCAATTAATCAAACAATTTATTGAGAAATTAATACATAATTGAATGTCTTAAAAAAATTCCCTGCGAGTGCATCAAAGATTCTTCCTAAAAATGTCTAAACTGTCACTTAATAATATCTTGTTATTATTAAAAAAAATACAAAAAATAAAAAGAAAGGGAAAACTCAGAGAATCTGAGGGGAAAACGCCATGTGCGCAATATTTGCATAAACCAATGACGATGACAATGTCTCATTCCAAGTGAATGCGCAGCAGACCCCGAACCAAACCAAACCGAAAGGATTTGCGGCTCAAGTACTTAGGAAGGGATTCCCAATCCCCCCGAACTTCACTCCAACCCTTTTCTACAGAGAATAGAAACGATGTTGAGATGAGAACGGCGACTTGTTGATGGAGGGTTGACCAAATGTGGCTGCAATGTGCATTCGATTTTGGTATTCTGATTTTAGCTGCTTCCCTTCTAACCAAATCGATTCCCATTTAAATATGTATTTTCAATAGATAAGCTAGCGTTGAGTTTGGCCAGCAGCAGCTTGTTAAGTGGCATGAAAAACAGATGCACAATCCAGCGCACATTCAATCACACACACACGCAGACACACATAATGCACTTAAACATGTCCGTGTGTGAGTTTGGTTTATATCTGATGAATGTGCGTCAATAAAGCGCACACAAACCATTTGAGTTCAGTTCAGTTCAATCGCCAAATCGCCAAGCGCCAATCGCCAAATAGCAAATCGGCCAAAATCACATGAGAGAAATAGTTTTGGCAAATCGAAAAACTTGATGCGTATTCCGTGTGGTCATCGTCCAAATTGTATAGCATAAATTGCGACGCAATTGTGTTGAATTGGGCAACGAATCGAATGTGAATACGAATTCGAATACTCGTATCGTAGTACTTCAGACTTCAATCGTATTCATGAGCACTAAATAGAAGTTTTGAATATGAGACATGTACTCATGTACATATGAATAATGATTCCGATCTGACATATTCAGCTGTTTGAATATTAAATATGTAGACAGTCTAAATATACATACATTGCTTGGGGTTTATTTATATAGTAGTAGAAGCAAAAACCAACGGTGTTATCATCACTGTCATTGACAATGATTGAATGCTGGTTGCGGTTTGATTGGTGTGTTGATCCCTCCCTAAGCTCCCTATCTCTATCTCTATCTTTTGCTCTGCCCTTCTCTGTCTCTGATGAAGACATTGCCACCTCATAAAGAAACTATGATGTTATGATGTCTGCTGTGGCCAAGGGTAGAAATCGAATGAAATTGAGACTGTTATCCAAGTGTGTGTGTGTGTGAGTGACATGTGTGTGTGTGGGTAGCAACATGATAAATATGAACAGGTTCAGAAATAGGAGTGTGGGTTAAACGATAAGTTAATGAGGCAAACATAGAATGTTGTGGGAAAACATCAAGTTATAGTATTAGTATGCAGCATAAGGTTAAGCTTAATACAACTCCCTTAATTTAACTTTAAAACATGTATTATAAATAATAATTGTTTGTATTATTGATAATAATACATATTTAAGTACAACTTCAAGGGTCATTCAGTGATACTGCGAACCCAATACAGTAGTCATGGCTATAAGTATAGACAGAGTAAGGTTTTAAATAAAGCTGAGAAGAGCCTAAGGATACTACATCTATTATAATAAGATTTTAAAAAATATTTATTAGACTACCACCTCCTACTCAGATTGATAGTTAAAGCCTATTTGTAAAATATATTATTTGCAGACTGCTTTCAATGCACTTTAAAAATGTTTAAAGAATCTACTATGGAATGCCCGTTTCTTTTTTATTTTTATATTTATTTTTTCTTTTAATAAAAATTGTGTGTATTTTATTTAAACAAGTTTTCTGCTATCTTTAAGGAAATGAACAATTGATGACAGGTGATACTGCCATAGAATTCGAAAATGTTATTAACAGTATCTACAGGAAAATACTACTTGACATACTAATGAAGGAACCTGGTAGGGAGATCCAGTGGATGGCATCTTTTGAGTCTTCTCTTTCTAAGGCTTAGCAGTTAGTCGTCGTGACCACCAAGCATTATGTGAATGATTTAAGGGTGGTTTTTTTTAAGTTTCAATCGCTTAAGATGATTAGCCGACAAAACTACACTTTTTACAGTTGATACAAGTGCTTTAACACCACAGATTTCTTTAGTTTTGCGTGGTGAGAGGTGGTAATTGGACGCACTTCGAGCAATATGTTACCTGTCTGCCGCAGTGGTCGCGTTTTTGACTCTGTCTTTCATGTTTTTGTCATTGTATCTTCAAAAATGATCTGCGTGGGTTTTATAGATTTTATTGCTCTAGATCTAGGCGCTAAGAGATCTAGGCGCTCACACAGACGGACATCCATGCATGCTATGCTAACAAGGGTCGGAGTGGATTCCTTCTCCCTGTTACATACTTTTCAATGAATAAAATATACCCTTTTAGTTATTTTTTAAGTAACAAGTATAAAAATATGAATTATTAATTTCACTAGTTAATCAACTGGACATGATTGACTACAACTAATTTGTCGATTACAAATGATTTATTACAATTGTATTGTAGCGTAAAAAACGTTATCGAATGTGTCAGTTTCAGTTCTATTCTTGATTATTAACAACATATTTTTGCCTAGTTAGGCTTCATTTATAACGCTTATTTAGCATTTTAAGATATTGTATATAAATAATGTGAATAATCGGCTTTTTGGGTTTTTAACTGTCAATCCCATTGTAATGCATTGCCACACAACGGAACCCCTTTTAGCCATCTATATAATTAGAGCAGATATTTTTCAGCTAAAGGGTTTGGCTTAGCATTTGTAATGATTAGAATTTATGAACTGGCCAGCTAACCAACTTGGTTAGTAGTGTCATAGCCAAACCCCTTTCTCGAATTTTGCAGTTTTATCCTCAACTATTTTACGCTACACACAAAGTTAAACCTAAATGCTCATAAATCAAATGTAAAACTTTTGTTTTTAGTACGAGTATTCGAGTTTTTATCGCTCGCCAAGCAGACACTCTCTAGTCATATGCAACCGTGTATATGTGTGTGTGAGTATGTGTGTGAGAGTGTTGGTGTTGTTGGTATGTGTTGGTGTGTGGCAAACAGTTAGTTGATGTTGCTTTCTAAGCATTTTGGCAAGCAAACAAAACAAACGTAAATCAACAACAGCAGGAATAAACGACGAGCCGCAGCAGCTCATCATAAAACTCATTTGGTTCAACACCACCCAACCCCCAATCCTTAACCCCCAGCCACCAAGCTCTCTTCTTCCCCACTCATTCCATAAAGCCCTTGGGAAGAGCTCCGCACTTGACCGAGACAGAAAACAATGCCAAAATGTGAATTTCGATGCCCTTTTTCAACTGTTTCCGTTCCATGAACACACACATATACATTGACAGACAACAAAGACAGAAAGAGAGAGGTAGAGAGAGAGAGAGAAAAGAGAGAACGACCCAAATTAAGTACAACAAATGAGTTTAAAGGCGGCTTTTGGGCGTTTGCGGGTTTTGAGACGGTCTGCAATACAAACATGGCAGCAAAATAAATTTCTGTAATTGATGTCGCTAATTTGTCACTGGCCATGGCCACATCGCACATCTCCCAGCTCACATCGCAGTCGCATTTACAGGTGGCCCTGAGCATTGCCAGCTGCCCCGTTGAGTGATATGTCAGAGCCATGTCATCTATGCACAGCCTATGTCCCTTCTTTCCCTCCTTCCTTCCCTTCCTTCCTTCCCTTCTTTGCCAAAACACAAATTTGTTACGCCCGATGAAGTTTTGATTTAAAGCCGCAGCACGCGCAAAGTAAAATAAAAAATATATATGTATATTTAAGAAAATGTACACAATAAAAAAATTAATCGCATGCGCCAAATTAAACAGAAAAGAAAGAAAAATATTAAAAAAATTTAAATTTTGAAATGAAAGTAACTTAATTCGCGTCGAATTGAAATGCTCTTTAAAGTCATTAGAATTTATAGCTTAACATAAATTTAAGTTCTCTTGCAATTAGTAAACTAAATATATGATTTACTTTAAACATGAATTCATTTTAAATTTTTCTTAAATTCCAAACTCTATATAATTTAAAAAAAAAAAAAATGTTATTTGAGAGCGTTTTAATGTTTCCTTGTTATTCACAATAAAATATCAAAATTGTATACTATTTAAAATGGTTTTTGTTTTCTTATTATTTTTATAGGGTATTTTTAAAAAAGCACTGCAGAAAAACTTCTTAAGTAAATATTTGTAGCGTCTTCAAAAAAATCCTTTGTTACACCACAAGAAGCACGCAAGATGCAAGTCTATAGAAAAAAGCCGATTAAGATAGTAAGCACGACTGCAAAATACCCATTACACTACTCTAAACGCAACTGAACTAAAAAATTATTAATAGCCTAGTTGTTGATTTAAATATTTACATCAAATCCACAACAAATATATGTACACGGACTTTTAAAGAATTTATATTTTTTTAAATGTCATAAAAATGTACACGACACCTTTAAACCATTTCTCTATTTAATTTGTTAAGTACAGGGTGTTGAAAGGGTTCGAGTTACCGCTTTTGCATGTCCGTTGAGTGTAATTAATTCCATTTTGGGTTCCGCAAACATTTTACGCACAGTTTGCTTGTCTTTTATGTTTGGTCTAAGCCACTTACAAAGATCGCCGCTGACAACTTAAAGCCAAAGTCGCGGAAAGGCAACTCAATCAGCGAAACTTAATGCCAAGCCGGCCACAGTTAGGACGGAATTGCGTGTTGAGATAGCGCACTGAAAACTTTAGCCCAACAACAAGTTATCAGAGACCAGGACAAATTATTAAAAGAAATTACTGAAAAACTGTGCAAAGCAAAAGTCCCGACCAAACAAAGCATAAATAAACTAATTTAAGTTTCTCAGCCCTTTGTGCATTGCATTGGCAGCCTTATTTTATTATTTTATTACAAGCAGCACAAGAAGTCTGGACAATCGCTATTATAAAGAGAAGGCCTCAAATGCTGCAGCCGTCTGGCTTCCTTTGAAATTGCCCAAAACAAAAAAAAAACAAAAGACTTTCCCATTTGGCGCCCAATTGCCAAGCTTTTCTCTTAGCCAATTTGGCAATTAATTATTTGAAATTATCAGGCCTGATCCGGTTTTCACTTTCGGTAAGATTTTGCGGAAGTGAATTTCTTGGACCTGCTTTAATATCATTTCGGCGAAGTTCTACGGACTTATTTCACTTTGAGGTGATGAGTTTAAGTCCGATAAAGTGAAAAACGAGCATTTTTAATTACTTAGCCTTAATGAAAAGTGAATAAATGAATTTCACTACATGCTATAAAATTAAAAGTGAAAACCGGAACAGGGGTGTATATTTTTCTATTTACACAAAATACAGTCAAAGGCTCCAGCTAAAAATATAAATATAAAATTTAAAAAAAAACCATAGCTACACAGAGGGAAAAATCCAGTATTTCGAACATTTCATTCTGATTTCTCGCTAAGTTTAAAACAACTAAAGTCAAGTATTTCGATTTTTCAAGTACAATGCTTTAACAACGAAATCTAACTAACTATTCAACTATTTTCAATCTTAAATATAGCTAAATTTAGTCTTAATTTTAAGTGACCGTCAAACTGCACCTCACAGCAGATAAGCCAAAACCACTTGGGAATTCTAAGCCAGCAAAAGTAATATATAAAATTATTAAGCAACTCACGGTAAGATTTTATGAGCTTGTTCTGTGAGTCGAGCCTGAATCCCGATCTTATATTAAGATATTTGGTACTTATTTCTAGTAATTGTAGAGTTTTACTTTATTCAAGATTCGATGTACTTATATTTAGATTGTTAGTACTTGGTTACAGAATTTGTATGCTCATTTTAAGTAATTTGTAATAATAATAAGTATACATTTTAAGTATCGAAAATACTTAAATCGAGTTCACTCGAACTTAATTTTAGTACGGCCTTTTTTCTCTGTGTAGGATTTTCCTTAGTCTCTTCTAAAATATTTTAGAGGGCATCTTGCTGTTGAACCCTTTTGCCAATTGCTTCTGAAATCGTCTCATATCTCGTTGTTGCACCCTCATCTTGATCATAATCAGCAGCAGCAAAAATGAAAGAAAAAGCAAAGTAGCCGATGCTTCTTGGACATAATTTTAAAGGCAAACCGGCAGAAAAAAAAAAAAATAAGTTTTAAAAATATTTTATACATTTATTTCTCTTTTTTCTATTTTTGGCCAGCTATGCAAAATGTGTGTTGTGTTTTTTCTGCTGATGCCAGCGCTAAACGCATGCCAGCGCATTAGCGGGCCAGTCAAGACCCGGTTCAACAGTTCAAAGTTCAACATTCCATCTCAGGATGAGACCCAGAATATCTTTTTTCCTGCTTTTGTGTGTGTGTGTATTTTACTCTCTTCTTTCTCTTTCTCTTTTCATTTCTTTGTTCTATTTTGTAGTGTGAAATTTAACGCCCGTTTTTGTCGCATTTTTGCCTTGACTACATTTTGTGCTATAATAGACTGTGCATAGAAAATGAGACCAGTAATTTGATGGCACCACATTGTAACCAAAAATAGCCAGGATGTGGTCTAGGCGGTTCCTGATTCCCTGCTGCTGTAAATGTGAAATGTGGAGGAGGAGGAGTCAAACCTGGGCATATGAGTGCCTTAAGGGATTTTGAAAAATGATTAAATTTCGAAAGTTAGCGTAAAGGAAACCTTTTTTTTTTTTTTTTTTTTATTACAATAAAAAAATTACTTCTGATTGTTTTATTTCTCAAAATTACTGAGTTTTAATCAGCATTTAATGACAACGTCAATAAGCTGTATATTTTAAATATGTATAATATATATATATATATACATAAAAACCTTTTGTTCCATAATTTAAACTACTTGCAAAATAAAAATCTTAACAAATTGTTCTTCATATTTCTTAAATTATGAATAGTTGATCATTTTATTTTTAAAAATTTATGAGATTTAAGACGCATTTAAATGTTTACAGTATTTCTATGCATATTAACATTAATGCTTTTCTGCACATCTACTTTTCCCAGGCTAGGTCGACATTGGCCCGAGTGAGAGAATGAAACACATTTTATGGAATCACAGGTGGCTTAGCTTGGAGTTAAGTTTAGAAACTATTTTTAATTTTATTTTTTTTAGACATGCTAGAGGCCACAGAAAGCTAAGCTTTGAGCATTTTTTACTCCAATATATATTAAAAAGCACTTTTTAAGACAATTACCAATATTTATTCTGTCAACTCCTCACAACATATTTTACTTCCTGTTTTCCTAAAAATGTCTTACCTGCATTTCCAGCTTATTCTTGTTTGTAACCAAAGTTTCAGTTCTTTCAGCAGCTTCATTGACAACTTTACGCCTAACATTCAATATACGACAAAGACTCCTTAAACAGTTGCCTCTGTCTTTCTCCCAGTCCAAGCACTTTCTGCTGTCCAAAGTTTGCGCCCAATCAACCTTGTCTTAAGCCCACTTAACACGCCCGCACTCGCACTTTAGCATTGCTTTGATTTATTTGAGATGCCGATGCCGATGCCACGCCCTCTTCGCCCACTCACAACTCGGCTCGCAGTGCTTTCAACAATTGGCTTTGCGGCTACTTTGGCCAGCCACGATTCTGTGTAATGTGCGCCATGTACACCATGTGTCAACTGTTCTCTCCCCGCTTTTGAAATGTCCAGCATGGCGTATACGCAACGCAACTTGAGCTCGTTTGTATTTAAGCCTAAATTATTAACCGAATGGCAACGGCCGGGGCACAAACATTATTGCTTTGCCATAAGCGCGCAATGTGAGCACTTGAAACTAATACACAAACACACATACACACTCACAAACACACACACACACGCACACACATGTATGGAGGCTATACAAACAAATGGGTCGCAGCAGCAATTTCATGAGTCATTTAACCGAGTTGTGAGAGCAGAAGCAGAAAAAAGGATCGATGAATGCTGCATGAATATATGTTGTATGTGTTTGCTTGTGTTTGTATTTGTGTGTGAATTGTGTGTTGATGTTGATGTTTGTGTTGTTGTCGCATAGCACATGATTATGTTTATAGAACTCTGTGTGTAGATTGTTGCTGTTGAAGTGCGTACGGAAAACATAAACACAAAATCGAAAACGAAAACGAAAAAAAAGAAAATAAAAACTTTTGCTGAGCAAAAATTGTGAGCTCATAAATATGAAGAGAGCAACAGCAGCAAAACGGTCAGCAAAAGTCCGAGGAACGGAAACCCGCCAACATCAACATCCGTTTTGTGCCTTTAATCTGGTCCAATTTTTGGGAGGAGAAAGGAGGGAAGCCGGAAGAGAGAGAGAACGTTTGACTATAGTCTGACCCAAAAGTGCGGAAATTAAAACATATGTATTTATAGCCAACACATGCACAACGTCAGCGTGTATCTAACTGAAATATTAACAACAACAACAGCAACAACATTTAAAGCAAGAAGAGCAGCAACAAAGTTGGCCCAAAGCTTAAAACTGACCCCCATTTACCAAACAACCTCCATACAATAACAACAGATATGCATCTGTGTCGAGTACACATGTCTGTATGTGTCTGTGTGTCTGTGTGTGGGTGTGTGTGTGTCTGGCTGTATATGTGTGTGTGCATACGTGTGTGAAAATCTGTATTATAAGCATTTTTATGGCTCTTCTTCAGTTTGATTCGTTTTACGTTCAACTTTTCTTTCTCTCACTCTACCTCACTCACTCTTTTGCACTCTCCCTCTCTCTCTGCATGGTCAACTTTTGTGTGTGTGTGCCGAAAATCGCTTGCACTTCGACCAGACTCTGACCAGCTGAAGACCCAGCTGAAGTGTTGGTCAAGTAGCGTTCCTGTTTCCCGAGTCCATGGTTAGCTGCTTTTGCCCCCAGTTGCACTCGCACTTATGTCCAGCTGCCGTTGTTCTCATAATCCGCTTTGCCACGCCCAAAAAAGCCGGCTAGAACTTGGAGCTGCAGCTGCAGCTGAAGCCAGAGACAGAGACTAAGACTGAGACTGAGCCAGATCTCCAGAAGTTGGTGCTATTGTTGGCCCATTGGTTTGTCCGCCGACAGCAGCTGCTGCTGCTGCTGGCTTGAGTTAAGTGCTTGTAAAATTACTGTTTGTGGATTTTCAAATGGAAATTAATTTCCACTAAAAGATGGGGATATTGCAAAAAAAAAGTGAAAACAAACAACAATTGCAGCAAAGACAAAAACCATTAAAGTGTTGTGGCTCTTGTGGTTAGTCGGTGAAAAAGAAAAAGTCTCTGAATACTCTGTAATTTTGTGTGGAGTGTGTGAATATAATAAGAGAAAATCAATTTTTTTTTTCAAGGACTAAAACCCTAACGCTTAACCGGTATTAACCGATTGAAATTGGCAACCGTAACTGAAATCGTAAACGAAACAAAACTTCTTTAAAAAGAAAACCGAAATTTTTCAAACCAAAATAGCCGTTTAGTTTCGGTTAGCTCAAAAATAGAATTGAAATTTCTTAACAAGGTATAATCATAGCCTTTAAAACTAAATTTTATTTTTATTTCAGCCTAATTTAATTTATATTTTTATCTCAATAAAAGATCTTAATTTAGAAAATTATTGAATGCTTAATTTAAAATTTACATATCTTTAACAATTTTAATTTTATTATGAACCGAAAGCGTTTTGAAATCGAAACATTAAAAAAAAAACAGTTAACCGTTACGTAACCGATACACCAATATTTTTCATAGCCGATAAACGAAAAACTTAATGCGAACATAACCGAAATTGCCATCAATTTGAAATATTTTTATAGCCTGAAAATTCAAATTAGAAATGACGCTAATATAAAAAAGCGGGAAAGGCTCCCGACTATAAGATTTTAGTTACTTATTTAAATATACATAATAAAATTATTACATACTTTTAGGCAGTTACATTGCTAATAGACTTTAATCAACCATTACTACCGTTCTGTTTGCCCGATTTTGTTATATTATTATTTATAATGATAGATAATAATTAAAGATAACGTTAATTACCAAAAAATACGTAGTATTTATTTCAACGAAAACAATAGTCCCTTTTACTTATTTTTTTAAATAACGGGTATAAAAATATGTATCTTTGTTATCATTAATATGTTTATATAATTTATCTATAATATAATTTGATCACACAAAATTTATAGGGTATTTGCCTTAGCCACATAGCCAACTTTGCTATTCTCTCTGCCATTCTAATTCTTTCGAACATTAGCGCACTTTGGCCAACAACTTAAAGCGCGCTTAATCTCAAAGAGTTTAACGCATCAAGTATACGCCGCGTCCGCTCGTCAGCCCGTTGTCTTCGGGCATTCTCTCTAGCTCTAGCTAGACAAAACCATTCTCAATTTGATTTGAATTTAATGCTTGTATGCTGTTGGTAGAAATTTTCTTTTGTTGCCAGCAAACGTTTGGTAAATGCTGGTCAAAGTTTTAATTTAATTATAGCTCCATTTGTGGTCAGGGCACATTGCACATATGGTTCGAGGTTCGAGCACTGGCCCCACACACACACACAAACACACACATAAGACTTGGAGATTATGGCCATAATAAATGTCCGTAGAACTGTAAGCAAGTGTGCAGTAAGCCTTGTATTTATTTAACATATACGCACACACGCACACACAAATGCACAACACACTGATGCACTAATTTGCACATAAACCAACATTACTGAGAACACTGCAATTTTCTCTCTCTAGGCAAATTATTCGAGTGTAGCACAGAGTCGAAAGTTTTTAATGCTGATTATCCGACCATCCGGATCTGCCTCTATCTCTCTCTCTCATTGTTGCTATCTTTGTCTCTGTCGAAAATCTAATAAAATATTTTGCTTTAAACACAAAATTGGTGTGGGCTGATTGTGTTAAGCTGAAAGGCAGTTTTCTCGCCCAGATTGGAATCAGGCCGAGAGAGAAAGCCCACAGCTTGGCCTTAATTAAGCACTGCCTGTTTAAATAAATATGCACAGAATATGGCATTATAATAAATTCTCATATATTTATGGTAAATTAAATAAACCACATACACTTAAACAGAGTAAGAAAGAGAGAGAGAGAGAGAGAGAAAGAGAGAGAGGGAGAGGGGGAAAGAGAGAAAGACTCTTCCTGCTCCTTTCGCTGCATTTGTCAACGTGGATTTCGCATCGTGGCTTGTCATTGATTTATCACAAGTGGCTGCTATAACAATTCAATAACTTTTGCCAAGCAGCGTCAAGCTGGCAAAAAGCCGCAAATAACAACTGACTGAGGGGAGGGAAGGGCGTTGAGTAGGAGTAGCGGGAGTGGCACATTTGGAACCGTACGCAAAAATGTATTACAGTCATAAACTGCAGCACACACACAACTGATAGAATTGTACATATACATATGTGAATTGGCTTACCCACTGACTGTGTGACTGACTGAGTGAATGAGAGAATAAATCACTGACTGACTGACTGACTGTGTAAGGTGGGTTGAATAGCGGTGTTCTGTTGTGCCACACTGCAGTCAGCACTTAAACTGGTTTGAAGCATGCTCTGGCCTTGTATCATGTTTTAGTAGTTGCTGCTTGTCCTTCACTTAACATTTGATACATCACAAGATACATCACATACGTGTGCGCTACTAGTCGAAATTTACTGTGAGTGAAATAAGCTTTTATACGAAAGCGAATTTGAAGACTTGGCTTAAAGTAGTTTTAAGTTACCTTTGCTATGATAATAATCGACTGGCAGCTTTCTAAACCCATTCAGGATTGTCTTTCATGTAAGATCTGATTCATTTAAAACATGTAAATAGATTGTAATAAAGTTGGAGCTATAATATAACTATAACTCGAATTTTCTCTAGCTCAAACTAAATAATCTTAAAAAAAGAATTACATAAGTCGAAGTCTCCATAGTTCGAGCTTTTTCTTTGGATAATGGTGATTCGAGTTAGGGAAGTTCAACAGTAAAATAATAAAAATAAGAATTTTAGTTAATTAATGATTTCTAATTAATTTAAAATAATTAACAAACAATTTATATTATAGTAAAGCTAATTATTTATTGTGTTATAACTTATTCCTTGCAAAGACTCAGATATGTCTTAACAAAATTTTTACGAGCAAAGTATGCTTTCGTATGAAAATAGTTTAGTGACGTAAAATAAAGTGACAGTTTTAAAAGTGAGCCTCGATTTCAATAGCGAACATCTTGAGCCGTATAGATTTTTCCCTTTACTTACATAAGCCCTAAAATTTACCAGTTATCGGACACAATAAATGTCAAAAGTCATGTAATTAATCATATGCAAATGAAAATCGGCGGACATTCAATAACGATTCATTATATATGATGATGATTGCATCCATGCACAAGTAACTCTTTGAATATTTGATTGAAATGCCGCGATGTAATTAATAATAATTGAAATGCTGTTGAAATGCAGTAGGAAATGAGATATAGACCACAAGCTTCTGGTTAGTTATGACGAAGCTGTTGATGATTCACACATTACACAACACCAACATGAGTAGGTTATCATTTTACACCTATCATTACAACACAACAAAGCAACTGCAGTTGCCATTAACTATTACGGGAATCGACTACTCGCTCTGGTCTTCCCATTCCCATTTCCCTTATTCCGTTGTGCAACAAATGCATTTTGTGCGGCACTTGAAAACGGCAAATGACCGAAGCGTGGTGAGATTGTGATCCCATGCATATAGG
This sequence comes from Drosophila recens, assembly GCA_037043495.1. Taxonomy (NCBI): domain Eukaryota; kingdom Metazoa; phylum Arthropoda; class Insecta; order Diptera; family Drosophilidae; genus Drosophila; species Drosophila recens. The sequence goes on from JBAMBJ010004496.1 coordinate 61,027, forward strand.
ATGGCGCATTATATGGCCTCTGGCCATAATATATGGCACATTATGCGACGATGATGGCGATGGCGATGGTAAGGACGTTGCTGGGCAGCACTTGACACAAAACAATAACAACAACAACGACCAACACACACACACACACTCTTATACATATAGAAAAGTTTTCGACATAAAACAATAAAAGTTTTTCGCTTATTGCCCACTTGTCCTTGAGTGGTTTTGCATGAAGTCGCCTCTGCTGCTGTTGCTGTTGCTGGTTTTGTAGCTCTGCAGGGGAAAAGAGTGCGGGGTCAGGGCTCGAACATAACGCGAAACGGACGCGCAACATTTCGTCAATAAAATATATGTAGCATACTTTGCAGCGTCCATTAGGGACATCGTTGCGCGCCTTGGCTTGGCTTTATTTATTGATTTTCCATCAGCGTGCGCTCAAGTGTTTAACTATGTGCTAATATTTATTAAAAACCGTAAAGACACGTTACACATAATGGCGTTGCTCTAAATTATAAGCCAAGTCGTATACAGAGGACAGAAACAGGGGAAGATCGGCAAGTGAGTTAAACATGTTGTTAACACAATGTAATGTAAGCGATTGCTTTGCTTTCATTTACTGTGCATTCATTATGCTTTCAAACCCACATACACAGCACAGGGCGTATGATTAATCTCATTTCATTATGTTATCGCCAATGCCACATCTTTTTACTCTCGCCCACAGCTGTGTGCGGCTTTTGTTCGGCTGTCCAGTCATGAAAAATGATTTGCTTTTGTTTTGCTAGCATTTACTTAGGTTCCGTAGAAAACTCTTTTACTCTTTTACTTACATATATAATTTATGGTCCTCTTTTGCCACCCCATTGCCATTAAAACAACTTAATTAACAGTTGACATAATATGCTTTAGTTATTTTTGTTATGTTTCATTTTTTATTTTACGATTACTCTTTCTTTGTTTTTTTTTTATCATTCACAAGTTTCACAAGTTTTTGCATTTTAAATTCTTACATTTTTAAAAGATTTAGTTTTCCCTTTTTTATCGTACTTACTTTTTCTTCTCTGCCTCGTTTTCTTTTGTTTTAATTTTTTGGGGGTTTTCTCGTATTTAATTGAAAGTTACTTTCAAATTCTGTTTTAGCATAAATAACATTGTTAATTCAATTTTGTTTTTGGGTTTTTTTTTGTTTTATAATAAATAGACTATACTTTATGTATACATATATATAGCATTTTTATATAATAATTTTTATTATAAATACACATTTACATATACAATATTTACGTCAGTTTTTTGCAGATTCCTAACGGTTTTGCTGTCTTTATTTTCTTTTTCAAATTACTTTAATTTCTTGTCACTTTTATTTAGTTTGCTAGTGACGCTGTTCTTAATGCTGTAGCTTAGTACCGGTTTGAAAATCAGTGAAAGTGTATTTTTAGGCTCTGGTGAAAACTAAAAAACTCAATTCGGAAATTAAAACATCATTCATATTTTATTGTGAAAAAATTGTAGATATTTCTGAGATTATTTAAAAATTTGTTCATCACATTTCATGCCTTCGAGCAGTAAAAAATGTGAAAATAAAAAACGAATTACAAATAGAACAAATATTTTAAATTCACAATGACATAATACGAATTGTTCATAGAAAATTTTAAATGTAGAAAAAAATTGAAACTATGACGAATTCAATTTAAAATGTTCTCTTAAAATTTGCTATACTGAATATATTTTATTTATGTTTTTTAAAAATACACGATAAAATGCTTCATCAAACACAATAAAATGCAAATTTTTTGTGTAATTTAAAAAAAAAAATCCAAACATGGAGGAAAAATACAAGTTGTTTTTAAAACAATTTGAATAGAATTTTGTATCGAATGTATCTGTACACGAAATAGCTGAGTAATTGTATCTGTATCTGTTGGCTTTGTTGTAGTTGTTGTTGAAAAGCTAATGAAAACTGTTGAGAGCACGAGTCGCAATTAGGTTTGAATAGTTTGTTGCTGTTAAGCATGCTTAATGAAACTTTGTTTTCTGTTTTCTGTTTTTTTATAATATTGTTTTTTATCTCATGATTTCGTATTTGTTTTTTTATCGATAGTTTAATAAACTTTTCAATGCTTATTCTTTGTATTATTCTTGTTTTATTGCATACACTGTTATATAAACACTGAATTTAATTGGTTTTTTTGTTACGTATGGTTATTTTTACTTATACTATGACAAAGGGATTGTGAGTTGATTGAAATGAATAATGCCTCAACATATTAAAGAATCAGCCATTAAAAACTCTGACCATACAAAAATAATAAATTAACGTTGGAAGAATTAATTATTGAAAAGTTAAACAGTTTTTATAGCCAGAATTTCTTACAAAGTATTTTTATTTATCAGAAGTCTTATATATTTAATATTAAAAAAATTAAATAAAATCATAAAAAGTTCACAACTACTCAAAGGCTTTAAATATCAAAGAAAAAATTCCAATACCATGATACTTTTATTTATTTATTACTGTAAGTGGGCAGCTCATATTTAATGCACATGACATTAAATGCCAATCGATAATAAACACATCATCATTTTTTATAGTATTAAACGAACATGTCATCCAGGGTTAATATTGATTTGACATCGAAGTGACAGCAACTGAAATATTTATCGTGCTGTTCATAAAGCGACAGCTCAAGAAATTACACAGAAAATAATTTAATACCATAAAAAACCTTAAAATTTAAAAAAAACTCGTTTGAGAAATATTTCAACAGATTGTTAACATCAAACACCATTGGAGTTTCGAAACATAATTGAAACTTGTCTTTAGCTTTTGTATATCCATTTTAACTATTTGTAATAATTTTTTTATGTTTCATTTTTTTTTTAATAATTTTTCCTTATTGGTTTTATATTTTTTCATCGATTAACAACAAATAAATTTTGAAATGTGCAACATTTTCTCATCCATATTTAATCTATCCTCAGTTCAGCGCCATTCAAAACTCCAAACGCACTTTTAATTAAGCTTAATTTATTTATGCAATTTGTACACACAATAAAGAAACACCTTTTAAAATTAACATAACTTATTATAGGATTATTTAAATTTATATAATATTTCATTTCATTTCATTTGCGTTAATTCTTTCATGATTTTATGTCTATGATGTTCAGGAAAAGTTTTTGAACCATATTTTCGTCTCTTTTGTTTTATTTTATACGCTTTTAACTTTTAGTTCAACTTTTCCGCTAGGTAATCCTAGAATTAAGTTTTACTTTAGCTGCTCTTGCGTTTTGTGTTTTGCTTTTTACAGTGTTATTTTTTATGCTTTTTATAATAGTAAGTATTTATTTATATATATATTGTTTTATATGCTTTAGTCAGTACTTGAAATTTGCTGCGCAGTTTGTTTCACTTTTTGGTTTTTTTATTTTGTTTGGAAATTTCTGAAGTTTTTTTGAGCAGTGTTCGTTTCTGGAAAGTCTCTACTTGAAAATGTCTAGCAGAAGTTAGTTTCGCTTGGAAACTAATTCGAAATATTCACTGAACAAGCGCCTCTAGGTATGCAATGGTTTCTTTTTTATTTACAAGTCTTAAGAAAGAACTAAAAAAGACTGAGAACAAAATCGATTTGTAATATGATACAAAGTTGTACTTAAAAAAGGCGACAACTTGGCTTTCTTTCTTTCCTTTTGAGTTTTGGGCTAATTATTACGTATACGTCACGGATTCATAGAAAAACACAATAGCCAATAGATTATACATATTTAGTTACTATTATATAGTTACAGCTTATGTATGTAGTCGTGTTTCGTCATTTGTGTGTGTGTGAAAGAGTTAAGCTAAGATATTATCATATAAGTGTATGTATATAAGTACGAGTTGTGTGTGTGTGTGTGTATGCATTTACTTTAAATTAGTCTAGAGTCTAAGAGTTTATTTTATTTTGTTTTACTTTGCTTTAGCTTTCTCTTTGTTGCTCTTTGGGTGTGTGCTCACCTTATGTCCGTTTCATATACTTGCCTAAACGTCGCAGTGGCAGCTGCAGCTGCAGCTGTTGGTGATTGTTGTTGTTGCTGTTGTTGGTGCTGCCCTCGCCAACGCCAATGCCATGTGGCGCTGAGCAGCGAGGACAGCAGGCTTAAAATACTCTCGAGTATCTGTCGCATACCGGATACCGACAAAGTCGCTTTGCTCGTATTCCTCCTGCTGCTGCTTTCCCTTTTACTTCTACTTCTGTCTCTGCTGCTGCCTCTGCTGTTGCCTCTGCTGCTGCTGCTGCTGGTCGTCGTCGCTGATGCCGCTGCTGCTGCACAGGTGAGGAGCGCATGGAGGGCCTGACAAATGCCAAACTGCAGAAACACACAAACAGGTACACTAAGAGATAGCGACTTGGAGACATGGGAGGATGTGCTGGTGCCGCGTGCTGCATTGCTGCTGGGAACTCCCCTGGAAACGGAATGAGAAACACCTGTTTAATTTACATCTTTATTGCTGTTCTCATACTCAGACATTTTGGTTCGAAACGAAAAACATTTTTAATCAAGTATTTTGTATGTATTTATGTATGTATGTGTATATGTATGTCTGTATGTATTTGTACTGTGTGCATCTGTATTCTGTAATGTATTCGTTGCGTGTCCTTGCGTTATCCTCGCATGTTCTGTTTCTGTTTTCACTCACAAAGTCAAAGCGATTATCATATAGACATTGAAACATAATACCATATAATCCATCTTCAACAATAACAGGATTACCAGCTCACTTAAAGGTGCAAATACGAGAACAACAACAGGCGACAACTCTAACTCTGACTTGTTGTCGTCGTAGCAACACATAAAAAGGAAAGAAAAAACAATAAAAACTGCGACAAGTTGAAGAAAGCGCACAGAGTAGAAGAGGAAAACAGGATGCACAGAACATGGAGAAACAACAGCAAATAAACAAAAGCAGACTTTACTCTAAGTATAAACATCAAACACTCACACACACACACACACACACATACGTAGAGGCAGTCACAAAACTTGCAACAAGACACAAGTTGCAGCAACGAAACTGAAACCAAGATGGCAGATTCAACTTGGATAAAGCCAAAGGATACAGTGGCACAAAACTTAACTTTATACAGCAGTAAAAATCATATGAAAAAATCTGAAATTCTGGAAATATTAAGCATTTATAATTTATGTAAGAAAACAAGAAAGCCTGAGTTCGAGAATCGACTTAAACAAAAATGAGCTATATTATGATATTTTTTCCAATCTCTCTCTTCCCATTTTAAGCATTCATTTTGAGATCTCAGTGGACTCCACCTCATAGCTGTCTTGTAATAAATCCTCCCTGAACTGATCAGAGATCTAATTCGAATATAACTATGCTTTAAATTTGATTAT
>JBAMBJ010004505.1:0-45394 GCA_037043495.1 Drosophila recens
AGACAACGGAGACAAGTAGGAGACTGGAGAGAGCTCATTATTGAGACCCAGAAATCATTATCTAAGCTAAAGATTCACATGATCCTAATAAATATATAGTTTGCCTGCTATCTTTAAACATTCAATTAACTAATTAGCTGTAATTACAGAATTACTTTGCTCTTAATTAGTGCAGTTCGCTAACCTATTAATCATATATAATAAAGCCTAAAGTTTAAGCTACCAATACTCGTATTTATGAGTGAATTGCTTACTTAATCCGATACGAGTACCCCGGACTTTACACCTGGACAGTCAACGTATTTAGCGTTAATTCCAAAGAACAATATTTTAGACCCATTGAGACTCTCTCTCGACACTCGTTTTGGCCAAGTCATGCAACGTATTGAGTAATGAGACTTGTGCTCATTGACTTAGTTTGCATACAAGGGGAATACCTTTTACCCAGATTCCAAAACAATAACCGGCAATTGCTCAGTGTAAGTGTATGAGGCCTCTGGTCTATGCAAATGAGATGTGAAAAATTTACGGGTAGTTCACATTTGCTCAATTGTGTTTGCTCAACAGCGGGAAGTGTTGAGCGTGACTTGTGATGCGAATCTGAGAATTAAATTATTGATCTCAGCTGAGACTGAGTGAGACTGAGGCTGAGACTAAGATTAAAGTACCCCTTTGGCTGCTGGCGTGCTCAAGGCAGACGACCCCGTTTAAAGACGAGGCAAGACAGAGTGCAAACTCTAACGACAATGGAGATGTCGTCGAAGGTAATGATTCATATCAACAACTCTGCCGATTGGTGCTACCCCCGAATTAGCATATTCTACAATAAAATCAACCTGTACGTCAAGCGGAATACCCGTTACCGCAAATATGTACCTCCCAATAACCTCTCGGCACAAACTAGTTTGATTCGTGACAGCTTTTGATCGGTCAACTGTGCACGCCTAACCGATCCATCGATTCAATACCCACAAACGAAACCCCAGACAACTCGATACCGATACCAACTGCTGTACATGTGATTGCCATGAAAGCGTGCTAATTACGAGGCGTGCACTACAGACAGAGACCGAGACTTGAACTCAAACTATAGAGAGTATACTATATACAATATATGTAAACGAAATCAATAAACTTGGGACGAGTTTCAGCACAGATTTGACGCGTTTTTAACTGTTATTTGTTTTGATTATAATTCTTCCATTGAAGCTTAGCAAACTTGTTTTTACTTGTAAATACGAAATATTATTATGTTATTTGCGTATTCGTGCCACTTTTGTTATTGTCATTTTCCCCATAAATGCGAAAAATAAAAACCGTCTCGTTATCAATGTGTTGAATACTGCTAAACACGGATTATGCCTTTGTATTATCTCTGGGAATTTCTATAGAATCGGTCTGTGTATATTTGTTTGCCACAGTCCCCAATCATAAACCAAGGGACTACAAGTCCGAAACACATGATAACAGAGCTTATTCGAGTGTGGTTTACTAAGTACCCGAAAGTCATAAAGGCTTTTCCCAAAAATTTCAAATGTGGTTGAGGCCAGTTACAAAGTTTTCTGAAATTCTCATGTATAAAATAAGCTGTTGTATTTGAACTAGTTATTACTGTAACTTTTTATCTATATATGCACCACTTATTGTTTGATCCACCCTCGTATCTACTATTTATTTCCCCACTTTGTGCTACATTCAACTCCATCTGCAAATCGGGCAAAATAAAATTGATAACTTCCAAAATTTCCATCATTTATCATATTATTTTGATAGCACGTATTTCAATTTGTTTACGATTATGGTTAGCTAATTTTATTTAGCTGAAACGCTGAACATTTCCACGACTTAATCAATTGATTAGAGTCAATCAGAGCTGCGCATTAGACACGAGACAGAATCACGCGAGTGGAAATATTTATTATGAATGAAAATTGTAAGTTGTAAAGCAAGAAACCAGTTTCAAAACACATTAAATTGAAAAAGGGCTACTGCAACCTGGCAGACAAGGGAAATCCCAGCAAATAAACAAAACAAATGAATTAACCGAAAGTACACATATTTACTCAGAAGTCAAGTAAACTGTTAAACATTTAAGTCATATTTAATTGTTGGGAAAATGTTTAACAAAAAATACCAGTATAATCATGAATAGCGAGAAACATGTGCAAACAGCTGATAAGATTTATTCGTTCAGCGAGCAAATGAATAATTATGGGTGCTTTACACTCTGCACAGAAATATCAGTTTTGGAAATTTTAAAATGTCTGTGAAATTCCCTGGCCCAATTTGTTTACTGTTTTTCAAATTAAACAAATGAAATGCCAAAAATTCTATGGAAAATCACCAAAAGAATGCACATTTCATTTTGAGTATAAACTATGGAAATTTCAATGTATCTCAGAATCGGACAGATTTTCGACCCACAATTAAAGATTTATCTAAACAAAATGACTTCATTTACACATTTCCTGAGATAGCTGAGTTGGCCATAAAATGCGCAGCAGATGCAAAACTTATAGATATAAATAATAATAGTAGAGCTGCGAATAATAAAACTAAATATGGCTGCAAGCACACATGTGAATAAGTAGTCCGTCTATTTACTTTCTACCCGCAATCTAAAACGCAATTGCACCTGCAGGACGCATAAAGCTGTTGCTGCTGCTGCTCCCCTTGTTGGCTTAAACAAAACCTTTTGACCAAAAATTAGCACCACATTTACAGTTGTGAAAAATGGATGGACATAAATAGCATACGAATTTGGCAGTCTGGTGCGTGCCTTAATATTTAATATTTCTGCTTTGTTGCGCCCCCATTGATTGCTCTTCACTCTTTGTAAGCAAGTGGGGAATTTAGGCATGAGGATAAGGGTCGGGGTAATGGGCACTCTTTTTTAGTGTGGCGCCAGTTAACAAGACGGCGTTGAATTTCACAAGAACTCAGACTACGGGGAGAGCCAGCCGATATCTGATAGCATCGTTATCTCTATATGGCAAACTCTCTCTCTCTCTCTCTCTCTCTTAGCGCGTGCCACGAGACGTCGAAATAAACTTTGTCGACTGTTTGCTGATAAGCGAATGAGCGCAGAGGGCGGTCGGGAAGGGGAAAGCGTGTCGATCTCAAGGTCCGTCGCTCTCAGTGGGGCGACGGCACCTGAACGCGACATGTTTAATCACGTTTTGTGCGGTACTGGAACTGTAAAAGCACAGTTACGATTGAATTTTTATTGATCGCGAGGCATTCGATTAAGAATGTTTAAGATTCGTGTACAATCGGTGGATTGTGCACATGTCGCACACTTGTTGACTGTTGTGTGTTGTCTGTTGCTTACGCAAATCGTTGCGCATACGCAGCGTGTGGCCGCTTACCGTTATGCAGGCAGGCCGAGCGAATCCCACCCACCCATACAGGGGCAAAGCACCCTAACCACCCCAACTACGTCAATGTCATAAAACTTTCTCACGTAAGTCAAAATCTCGTGCTCCTTTCTCACTTATCATCCCAAAAATCTCGGCTCATCCAGCGGGTTCAGACTCCTCGCGGATATTAATAAGACTTTACAGCGGCATTAAAAATGGATTTTTAATGATTATTTAACATTAAGTGCTTGTTTAATGAAGTTATATTCATACTCTTTAATGTACCGAACTCGTGAATATTCAAAGTGCTTATCATAAAGTACTTCTGTGTATGTGGGGGCGTATTGGTATTTCCATCCACTAAATAATAATATCGAAAACGTTTGTTAAAAACAATAATAAACAAATAAAGATTTCACCCACTGCTATATTTCCAAGAAATGCATTTCCCCAAGACACGCGATTGGGGAACCACACGGCCCAGATAGCCACAAATGCTTTTGTTAAATGTACATACATATATTTTAAGCATACGTAGGATCTACTTTATATGACAGCATAATGTATTGTGTATCTGGCAAAGCAAAACTAATGACGAAAGCACATTAATGACGTCAAACCAAATCACATCACAAGCTCTTTTCGTATACAAACAAGCGCATGAACATACATAACATACAAACATATTGCGGTTGAATTAATCTCATAATTTTAATTCCCTTGAGTCTAAAAAACAATTGAGATTGATGTAGAATACAGCACCATAGTATTAATGAATTTAACTTTTTTACAAAGCGGTCTTCGAGTTCGAAAGCCTTTTTTAAATTTTAGTGATTAATTATATTATAAATATTACTAATTACATTTATAATTTAAAAATGAATAAATTATTTCTATTAATTGAACTTTTACTTCATTTTAAATAAAAAATATGCATTTTGGGAATGAATATTTTAATTTATTTACTATTTCAATATAATATTAATTCTACCTCTATAATAAATATTTTAAACAGGGTATCAAACCGAAACAAATATTGGTTCCGATTCCAGTACGTCCCGAAAAGATTGATTCTGTGAAAGGTTATATTTCGGTTTTGTCCTTTCAGTATCGGCTTTACTACCGCTACCTACCGGTAGAAAAAAAAACTAACATTTTTTTAAATGTTAATAAACAAACAGATTTTGAAAAAAATGTATGTATGTATTTTATCGAGATAAATTTAACTATTTTAATTTTTTTTAATTTAAAGCCAAATTAGTTACTTATATAAAAAAGAATACAACATTAATTTTAGAAAAATGTACCGAAACCGTACCAGTACAAAAGCTTCGGGTTTCGGTACTTTTTAAAAAAAATTTTTCGGTTCCTGTTTTGATACTACATTTGAAAGAGAAAATTTCAGTTGACGGTTCCTGTTCCGGTTTTGATCCCTGTAAATATTACAAGCAGTCTGCGGAAAAATATATTTGATTACTATCAGATGAAGCGAAAAACAATCGCACAACCTTTGAACCCACATTCAACTGGGATATTATTGTCATCGTATTACTTAGCATATATTCATGATATATGTAATTGTAATTACTGCAATTATTTAACCTTATCACAAACGTGATAATAAACATGTGACTATCAGACATCACGTTTTTCGATTGACCCAAATGAGTCAATTCTTTTAGCATGACAACAAATTAGACTATGTATTGACTTTATGCCAAATATAGTAATAAAATGCATATTTCTGTAATTAGTATGATTTTCCTACAGGGCATAGTTCTCCTAATAAATGCAGTTTGTTATTTAGAAGTTGGTCGGTAAAAATTTTGTGGTCAACACTCAATAACATTACACTTAGGCATCCATCTATCAATGATAACCGAAGACTTCCTAGAATAATTAACCAAGCCCAATGGCAAGTCTATTTTTACAACCCGATTGGTCTATAAATAAGAATAACAACTTTACAACGAATTCAATCGATTGCCCATTTTGTGCTTATAAATGTCATATTAAATGCATTCGCCGAAAAGCCAGACAACTATCCACGCTGACTACTGGTCCTACCATATATCTTATCAGCCAATCAGTTCTGTTTGTTTGGTTTCGTTTGGTGTCGACGATGTCTCACGCTCAAGTTCAAGCATGCTTAAAACTGTTTCAAGGGGCCAAGAAGCTCGAAGACCCACTTTCTCAATTGCGATAATAGCGTGAACGAACCTTATCTCCGCCGTACACCTTGTGGGGGCTAGCAACCTGGGACTTCTTGACTGATCGCCGACAAATTGCCCAAAACAAACAACAATTTCCGACGAAAGTATGATTTTGTTAGCCTCAACTGTGGAATGATATAATAAAGACTGGTTGGACGATCCAAAAATAGCTGGACAAGTTTAAAAATAGCTTGGCGCAAAATTATAATTAGCCTACGACTTCTGCATAAATAGCTAAACAAACAAGAGCACAATACAATAATACTTATAATAACAACCATACAATAGCACAAAAACAGTAAAAAAAGAAATCGCGGAAAATTTGTATCAGCACATTTACTCGTATTTATTAAGTATTTCTTATCAGCCGACGCAGTTCCGAAGAAAACAAACTGCCAAGTACAAAGCATGGAGAGTTAGAGTGAAGAGTGGAGAGTGGAGAGTGGAGAGGTGGGAATCCAAAAGCGCCGTTGTTTGCATTTCGCTGTGGGGGAATCACCTGCTTTGCGGCCTTTTCCTCTTATGGCCAAGTTAAAAATAAGCTAAAATTAAATATTTATTGAGCTTGTGAAATACTTTGAGTGATTGTGATTCGAATACCAAGTACAATGGTATTTAAATCATTTTAATTACGATTGCGACTAAGCTAAGTTTTTGTGCATTAGTATTTACAGTATTTTTTTTATCTCCATCTCCATTAAAAATGAATTATTGTATACAGAAAGAATGTTAATTAGCTTGCACCAAAAATGTTTTAAAAAAGTTGTCGATTCTCCTAAAAGCTATGACAGCGAAACAGACATTAAATTTAATATTTATTTATATTAAGTTATATTATATATAGTAAATTTTAACTTTCAATGCAAACCATTCTTAACAGTTTAACTATAATTATTAACTATGATTTTGAAGAATAGAAATTTTATTTAAAACAATTACTTATTAAAAAAAAAAACTTAGGTAGCTCAATTTGGAAATTAGAGCATGTTGTATTAGACCATGACAAGATAATCAAGTGACAACATTAATCAGTTAACCATATTTAATGGTTTAATTTTTTTTGAGTTCGATACCCTATTATATGTAAGTATTTTTTGGATATATTAAAATTTTAAAATCGAATTTCTGTCAGTTGATCGAAAATCGTTGAAGCCATGAAACCGAAACTGAAGCTTTCAATATGTGTGTTTTTTCTGACGCTGATGTTGGTTAAGAACTGCAACGTACGCAATTGAATAATATTCGCGAATATAATTATTAATAGTTCGATACACTTGCAGATGACAACATTCTGCAAGATGACAAATGCAGTTTGTGAGACGATGAACAAGTCTTGGGTCGTAATCAATCAGTGTCGATTGCGAGCTATAAACCGCAATTTGACGACACTGACCGCGGAGGTCATCCTCCTGCATCCCGCCAACGTCATCGACGTGAGGCTGGAACTGAAGACAAAGGCCTTTGGCTACAGGAACTCGATCTTAAACTATACAATTGATGGTTGTACCTTCATGCGAAAGCGCCAGCATCGGATATCAAAAATGTTTTGGCATATTTTTAGGGACTTTTCCACGATAAACCATACGTGTCCATATGAGGTAAAAGCCCAATAAGTTTCTTTATTATTAAATTGTTTTTGAATAGCATTAATGTTGTAGGGGACCCAGATGGTTAAGGACTTCTACTACGACCCCACAAATCTGACTCTGCCCATACCAAGTGGGGATTATGTGGTGATTTTTACCTTCATGTTCGACAAGAAGCCGCAGTTGACCACAAGGGTGGATTTCTCATTCTTTCAGGATATTATCAATGTATAAGGCAGAGATGATCCTATGCTAATTGAAAAGTAATTACCAGAATGTATAAATTCGCAATGCAATTAAATAAAAATAATGATACATATACATATTTACCTATCATTAGAATAATATAATACCTCATGCGTAACAAACATTTAGTATTGATTTAGTCATGATCTAGTAATGCAAAAATGCATAAAAAATTGACAACTCGATTATCGCGAAAGCGATTTTAAAGTACTTTAACTCAATAATATTTTAACTATCAACCGAGGTACATAATTAAAACACTTTTCATGAAAAATTTACAACTCGTTAGAATTGGTTAATTGTTTATTTGCAGACTAAAAATGTTGAATTTTGGACCAATATTAATAAAATTTTAAAGCAGAATTAAAAGATCAAGGAAAAAATAAAGTTCTGATTGAAAATTTTTCTAGTATTTTGTATTAACAACTACTAAATTTTTATTTAAATTAATTTAAATTTAATTTTTCACGCTTTGATATTAAACTCGATTAACAGTTTGTATTTACACCACTAAAACGATCAGATCAGTTTATAAAATGGTTAAAAATCTGACTTAATTAGATCTGCTCTTAGCTACCGTGCAGTATTAGCATATAAGGAAACTAGTTGATCGGAAAAATACTTTTTTGAAATGGGACTCCACAACTTGCAATGAATCCCAAGTAGCCATTAAGCTATTTTAATTTTTGGAGGAACTATTCAACAATGCAATTGATCTATGGTTGCAGTGTAGTTTTGATTTGTTCGATAGTGTACTCTAGCATTCAACTGCGCACTTTGCGCAATGTTAAGGCCAACTTATCAGACATAACCCCAATTGGCGCAGACAGCAGACATGTTTTGGATTTAGGGGCCACTCTTTCATCAGCCAATTTAGTTTTGGTCTATCACCGTTAGTCAAATGTATCAGCGGGTGTAAATGTATTACGTATCAAATTGGCATTTGATTAGTCTGTTTTGGCCAGCTGTTGATTAGCTGCGGTGTACGGTAACAATTCGAGGCAATTACTGCCAGCTACTGATGCGTCTTTCAATGGTGGCAGATGTTTAAACAGTTGTGAATCATTTGCCGACATAGAACTTTGCTCTCCCACATGATGAGACAGCGACGGGAAATGCCCATTTCCTCCATTTATTGCGATGATAAAGAAGTGTGTCTTATCAACAGATGCCCTGCATCTTGTTTCACCTCAGGCCACCGATGGCCTTATATGGCAATAGGGAACTGAGATCTGGGGCACCTCGACACAATTAGTCACAGACGACGGACGAGCACGCGCTTTCAGCTGATTACTCATACGCCACGTAATCGCCTAGCTGCCTACCAAATCACATTATAAATTGTACTATGGTACTCGTACTATTCGTAGCTAACGGTTGATTTTCGTTATATTCGTCGTCGTTGAGCTAGGTCAGTTAAGCATTAGCTCCATATGCTAATTGGTACGATTTGTAGGTGTCGCGGTTGGAAATTTGCACAAATTTTGCATACCTCGTACTGCTCGTGTCCATTTTGCGTTACCCGCCCCTCCACATCGGTGGCAAGTGGATCCGCCGCATAGCGGATTCAGATTCTTTTTTTGGCATCAATTGAATAACAGATTCATCTGTTGACTGCTCTAGTTAACTCAGTATGTGCATTTTAAATGGATTTATTGGCGAGGAAGCGCGAGGAGAAGCCGCCAATCTGGCGACAGTCCATTGATTTGCATAAGAGAACGATTCTGTTACGACTATAACTGTTCATTGGGGCAACTTCCTTTGTCTCCATGGCAAAACTGATAAGAGACATAAGCCCAAAAAAAAAAGACACAAAAAGATACAATGATAATTTAGTTTGCTTTTTGCGTTGTTTCTCAACTGAATGCATTTAAAACGTATATTCATGAATCGCTTAATCGCTACAGGTGTACGAGTATGAGTGTGAACGTGAACGTGAATGAGTACGAGTATTTAAGCCTATGTAAAGTAATGAATGCATATGAATTGGATTCGAATTTTGATGAATTGTGCAAATACTAATCGTTGAGTCTGGTGTCTGTCTGTGTGTGTGTGCGTGTGTGTGAATTTCCGCATTATGGATCAATGCTCGTGTTGGCAGGGAATAGGACTCGCTTCGGGACTCTTCAGATTGGCCAGACGCAGTTGCTCCAGCGCGATCTCGTGCGCCTTGAAGTGCTCCCTCGTCGCTTTCTCCAGTTCACTGAGACCAGTGGGAATTGAATTGGAACTAGAGCTGGAAGGGGAACTCAAACTGGAACTGGAACTGTAACTAGAAGGGGAACTGCTGGGCGAGACTTTCACTTGCGCCTGCTGCGGTTGCTGAATGTAGCGAATGAGGAACGGATTCTGACTCTGAATGCCTTCAGCGAGGGGCTCTGCACTGGGCTGACCCGACTGGATGCGCAGGAAGAATCCGTTCTGCACCTGCTGCTGCTGGGCAATGGATTGAGGCTGTGCCACGGGCTGTGCAGCCTGCGGCTGAGTCTGAGGCTTCACTGGCGTCGGGGCAATCAGTTTGTAGCTGCTGCTTGGCTCGGCGGGCGCGTTGTCCACGGTGAATATGATCTGCTGCTCAGCCTGGAGTCGCTTTGACTCCTGCAGGCGCTCCTCTTCGATCCTCTGCTTCTCCTGCAGCTGGAGGGAGATGCGCTCGGCTTCGAGCAGCTGTTGCTCCTCCAGCAGTCGGAGCTGTTCGCGCTCTCGTTCCAGCTCGGCTTGTTTCTTCTCCTCGCGACGCAGTTGCTGCTCCCGGTCGCGTTCCGCATCCCGTTCCATTTCCTCGATGCGAATCAGGTCTTCAATATCGGCTACCTGGTCCTCGGCCTTAATCTTGGACTGGTTGAGGTCCTCAATCTTCTGATCATGGATGCTCTGCTTCTTTGGAAGCGGGATTGGAATCGGGATAAGGCTCTTAATGGTGACAGCGGGCAGCGGCACAATGGGTTGAGTTTCCTTAATGGCCGATCCGATCTTCGCGGCGGCTGTGGGCAGTGGGGCAAGTGGCTGTTGCTGCGCCTCGACGGATTGACGCTGGAGCTCCTCGTTGTACTGCTTGAGATGCTCCTCCCGAGCGCGTTTCACCTCGGGCGTCTCCTCCACGGGCTGCGGTGTCTGCGGTGCCTGCTGTGGTTCAGTGTTGGCCTTTAGAATCGGAGCTTCAACTGGCGTCTTTATCTGGGCCTGCAGAGCTTCGTTGAATCGTCTCAAGTGCTCCTCCCGGGCTCGCTGCACTTCGTCGGTTTCCTGCACGGGCTTCGGAGACTCCAGGGGCACATTGAAAGTGCTGAAACTTTGCTTGATTTGGATTTTTTCCTGGGGCAACTTTGCAATCAGTGTCTGCGGTTGGGGCTGGGATTGGCTTGTCTTCAGTTGAACGGCCTCCTGGGATATCCGCTGATCCACCTGGGGCAGGTCCCCTTGCGCCACCTCGGCCTGCAGCACTTGGAGGCGACTCTCGTTCCAGATACGCAGATGCTCATCCCGCGCTCGCTGCACTTCCGGACTCAGGCCGGGCACGGGCTCAAAGGCATTTGTCTTGATTATCTGCTCCAGGGGCTCGAACTGGGCCAGCATATTGGGCGAGGGCTGTTTGCCCTCGGCTCGCAGTCGCTCCAGCTCAGTCCTCAAGGCATTGTAGCGCTGTTCGCACCAGGCTCGGAACATGGCCAAATGTTGTTGCTGCTGTGCCTCGAGTTTGTTGGAACTGGTGCGCAGGTGGAAATTGGATTGGTCACTGCGAATGCCGTACAGCGGTTCCGGGTAGTTGAAGCCAACCAGACGCTCTGCTCCAGTATTGTCCAAGTACCGCAGGTAGCCCTGGGCCAATTCTCCCTGAACGGGAAACTCACCGCGGGCCGGCGCAAAGGCCAAGAGGTTGTTCCTATAGCTAATGGAGTGGGATTGGACACCCAACGCCAACAGGCCGAGGATCAGCAGACGCATCTTGGAGGATCTTAATTGGACTGGCGACTTGTAGGACTTTTGGTGAGTGAGTCCAACCAAAACTTCGCTACAACTTCGAGTCACTTTCGAGGAAGACTGTCGACTGTTGACTTGTTGGACGCCAGTCGAGGGTATTTATAGTGACTGCTGACGAAAAAAGAACCGCAAGCCTGCCGTCGTCGTTGTAGTTGTCCTTGAGCCGACCCGTTCAGTTAGTCCAGTCCAGTCAGAGGATGCGCCAATAAATATATTCTTACCCTAGGTCCAAGTCTCAGGTCTCAGGTCTCAGTTTCGCGTGTCGTTCGATCTGCCTGTTATCGCTTACATGCTGAGAGTTCTTGCTTGGGTTGTCGCTTTTACCTCCTCAACATCAACATCGGCATCGGCATCAACATCCCAGGCAGTTAATTGGCCGCCCATCCATTTCATCGAGTATTTAAGCTGTCTGTCGTGTTGATCCTGTTTGTTCTTCCGTTATGCAGCCCGTTCCATTCACTAGCATCTGTTTGAAGGTCAAGTCTGAGATATTTTTAGCTGCAGCCCTGTCAATTTATAGCTGCAAGTCCCATCCATAAATTGAACAACGCGAAGGGCAGCCAGCTGCTCCTCCTGATCCTCCCCTGTCCCTTCTCCTCCCACATCTCCTTCTCCAACTGCTCCCAACGGGGTAATCATTTAAGTGCGACTGACATTTGTCAAAATACCAATATCAAAAAATACAGAGATCACGTGGACTCGACCCCAAGATGAGACCCAAATATGGCCTGGTCTTATTTTTAGCCGGAACTGTTGTACAGTCGCCGTTGGGTCGCGCCTGCATGACGCTGAAGAAGATCATCTTCTCACTTCTTGGTTCTGGGCTGGAAGTTGCCTGTTGTTGGGAGGCAAGTGCCCAGCTAAAGTCACTCAGAGCTCAACCGGTTTCCACTTTTGCGGCATTTAATAATAAATTCAAGTTAATTTCAGCCGGCGCCGTTATATGGGCAATTCACAGACTGATATATTTATTCATGTACATATATATTATATATATTTATATATATAAATGTTTTATACTATATATGGCAGCTGTTGCCGTCTCCTAAGGAAATTTACAATAAGGGTAGGCAATAAAAACATGCAAATTAAATTATATTGCTCGGGCATTAAGAACGTGAAAATCAATTGGAAATGTTTGCGGCTTTAGTCGACATTTTACAGCAGCTGTTCTCATTTATTTATTAATTATATATTATTAATTCTCAGCATTTTTCATAAAGAACTGCGTCAATTCACATGCTAATTACGTGACACAGTAAATTGTCAGTCAAGTGTTAAACGTGTAATAGAAACGTGAATTTAGTTGCCAAATATTAACATTTGATATGCAAAACAATAGTTTACATATATGTACACTACTGGCCAAAATAATAAGTACATTCTCTTTTTTACTATAACAGCAATTGTAAGTCAAGTCTTAATATTTAAAAAATATATTTGGAATGTTCGTTTAAATTCCGTTTGAATAATGCAAAACTTCCCTTAACCCATTTAGTACCCATTGAAAATTTCGAATTTATGTAAATGTCTACTTTTTCAACTTTTTTCCTCGATGTAAAAAAAAATGTTTTGATGCAGAAAAATTCTTCTAACAATTCTAAGGGTGACTGCAAAAAAAATTTTCAAAAATCTTTTTGCTAGTATTCTTTTATGATTTTTTGAAAATTGCTTAAAAGGCACCTATTCATAATTTTCATACAATAAGTGCCTTTTAAGCAATTTTCAAATAATCATAAAAAATACTATCGAAGAGATTTTTGAAAATTTTTTTGCAGTCACTCATATAATTGATTGAAGAATTTTTCATTCAAACGGAATTTAAATGACCTTTTCAAATTTATTTTTTAAATATGAAAACTTGACTTCCAAAAGCTGTTATAGTATGCAAAAAGGTGTACCTGTTATTTTGGACAGTAGTGTATATAGGTCGAACTTTTCCATCTTTTCTCTATTATGAATCGAATTCAAGTGTGTACGTGACTCTGAGAAGGCGAGCAATTCAGTTTAATTTACTTTATAAAAATTAAAGCGAAATTTTTCTCCCTTGCGATTGCGATTTTTATACCCGTTACTTAAAAAATAAGTCAAAGTGTGTATTGTATTCGTTGAAATGCATGTAACAGAGAGAAGGAAGCATCTCCGACCCTATAAAGTACACATATTCTTGATCAGCAACAATAGCTGAGTCTATATAGCGTGTTCGTCCGTATGTGTGAGATCTCAGAGACTATAGGAGCTAGAGCAACCAAATTTGGAACAGAGATTTCTAAAAAAACCACGCAGAGCAAGTATGCATAAAATGTTGTCCGCCCATTTCCACCTCCGCAAGTCGCGAAAAACCACCAAACGCACAGTTTTTAGATATTAAGTTTTTATTGGTAATTATCGTTAACTACTGTTATTAGCTATCATCCTACTTTATCGCAACAAGATCAGACAAATATAAAGGTGGTAATGGCTGTGTTAAGCTTCAAGCAATGTAAGTGCCTAAAATTATGCAATCAAAAATATTTTGTAGACATTTAAAAAGGTAACGGGTATCCTATTAACAAGCTCCGCTTGTTTAATTATTTATTTATTATTTTTAGATACAACATAAAATATACTGGGGTGCCACAGAAATTGCATTTGCTTTAATTTCACTTAAATTTGTATGAAATTTTAGTGAAATTCAAGCGAAAGCGATTTCTGTGGGACCCTTGATAATGTCTAATACTTAGTATAACTTATGACGTACAAGCTGCTTTGACTTCGACGTCTGTATTGCGTTTTTTTTTAGTGTAGTTTTACTGTATTAAATATGTTTGATTGGTATCCTGTGACATCGATAAGGCATCACATGGCACTGTCACATTCTTGACACACTCGTTCCTTACTCAATCTTTACACTGGTGCGAGCTTCAGTCTCACATGACAGACGTGTGTGTTTTGTCATTGGAATACCATTTATTTCACCTCTTAACGTAATCAATACAATACAATGCTTACATTTCAGCTGAGCCACTTTCTCAGATTGCCCAAAATTTCATAACAATCCAAGGGAATTGCAAACGATATAAGTAGAAATCTTGTTGCCAACTGACAAGTGCGACTGCGGCATCTAGTATAGATTTTATTCATAAGCATATTTATAGCTTTCTTGAACTGACCATAGTCACGCCAACAGCGACGTCGACGTCGATGCTGACTGCGACGTCACATGCTTGTCTGGACTCGGGAACTTGAAGAGATGATGATGCCAATGGGCGAGAATTTTTGGGTGTTGTGCGTCAGAAGCGAAGAAGCGCAATTTATTTTAATTTTTCTGTTGTCCACGAGCTCTATTAAAACGCAAGTCGATGGAGAATTGGAAATGGAGGCACGTCCGTTTAATTAGAGCAACAGTTGTGGGATACGGAGTGATTTGCACGTTGCCCTTATCTTATCTTGCGTTGAGTACCTCGCTTAGCTGGCGGTTGACATGCGGCGTACGCGGCGTATACGTGAATTTTAAGTACAAGCGCTAATTACATTTAATTAGTGCACTCATCGGGTTCATTAAGATGTCTGCTGTCGTGCCAATTTCAAAAAGAAGTTGACAAAAAATAAAACTGGCAAATGTCGATATTTGAGATGCTTTTCCTGTTGCTGTCGCTGAACCTTGTAAGGCAACAACAATACAAGCACACACACCTCTCTCTCTCTCTCTACACACACATACACACATGTGAGAGTGAGTGACTACCAATTTATGTAAATAATTTCTGCCGAATTTCGAGACAAGGCAAAAGCAAATGGCCAATAAACGGACTTGAACTGCACATTTCAAAATTCCAAAAAATATTTCTCAGATTTGATTCGCATTTCTGTTGTCGTTGTTTTTGCTGTTGTTGTGCGAGCCACGTTGCCAACATCACGTGTGATCAGAAATTCAACTAAGGTAGTACCGAAAAAAACCCAATCGCAGTTCCAGTTTCGGTGTCAGTATCATTATCATTTTAGACTTTAAAGCTACTGACACGACACGACGTCATAGTACGGAACTTGCTGCGCTGCAGCTGCGGGCAAATTAATTTAAGCATTTAACCCCCAACTCAATTCAATAATAAACCAACAACAACAACTGAGCTTCAATGAATATTTGTGAATGGTTAAAAAAGCAGCGTCAGCATAAATGTTTTTCCAAAAACAAATAAATAATATCGAAATGTTGATCAGCTTATTTAGGATTTTCCTTTAGTAAAAAAAATTGGGTAAATTTTGCTAATAAATTGCTGTGATGAGGCGGATGAGAGGGGGAGGGAACTGGGAAAAAAACTGGCACACTCATGCCTTAAATATTGTATTAATAATACAAGCCTTTCTTAATCATTTGGCATTTTTAAAAATAAATATAAATAAAAAAAGACAAAAGCAAAACGCGATCCAAGGCCATTTATTTTCATGCTGAAAATATTCTTTTTATAAACCTTTGTTGTTTGGCCATTGGTAGTAGCATTTACGTCATTTGGCCAAATTGAAATTGTCAGTGAACTTGTTTTTGTCTGCCAATTGGGAAGTTCCAGTTTCCGAGACGAGCATTCGAGCATTGAAGCGTGCTCCAATTGTCGGAGACACACACACTTGGCCTGCCCAATGAATTGCTCAGTGTTTGCCTGGCCAAGACGTATGCACATACATACATTGTACATACGCGTAGTTCCGTTTCATGTTGGCCCGTACAAGCAATTAATAAATAAATACATCAATTAGAGCGCCAACGCACAGTGACCTACACGACGCTGTCAAGTGAACACTGGCAACACCACTAACAATGACAACAGCGATTAACAACAACTACTTAGCATCCACATCAATAAACTTCAATCGCAGACAGTCGCAAATTAATTTGCATTAGTAATTAAGGCCAAATGGAGCTGGGATTTTGGGCGTTCTATTAAGTTGTTGCCTACGACGAGAGACAGAGACAGAGACTCACTCACCTGTTGCCAATCACTTACCAGCTTTAAGTCGAGTTTGACAAATGCAATTCGATTACGCGTATTTTGTACTTTGTCAGGCCTAAACACACGCAAATAATGACGCGTCTCTTTTTTTGCGTTGAATTTATTGAAAAGCATTTTTTATTAATTCGTATATTTGCGTATTTGCGACAATCTCGCCAGTTGTCCAATCTGTCATCTGGACGGCTGATCTGTACGCGTATTGTTTTTATTTTTTTTTTTGTATTTTTATTCGTTCATTTAACACGTATTCTGTCCAATTTAATTGTCTTAAATCGAGTTATTGTGACGGTGTCTGCGTTGAGGCTCTCAAACTGTATGCCAGTTGCAGGGACTGAAAAACTGTAATTGTATTAATAAACTAAAGGCATTGGACACTTTGTTTAAAACATTTATTTTCTGCACTTTACTTTACCGTTAAATTTAAACAATATTCAATCTTGTTATGGGCATCTACTACAATACTTAATTGTCTAGGCTTTTCACTTATTTTCTAATAATTTGCATTAATTACACACCGTAATTATAATAATCAGCATCATCATTATCATCGTAATACATCGTAATAATAATCAAACTTTTGCATATTTGTTCATACGGAAATTAAAAACGGAACACACTTAATAGAAATATTAACACACTCACACACACACACACACAGTCATGTTTACATACATACATACACCAATTAATGCTATTTGTAAATGTTGTTTTCTTTTTACACATTTCATTTTTATATATGCTTAACTATTTTCTATTTTCTTGATTTTGTTTATGCTTAAAATTATTTAACTTAAACATTGATTTGATTTTTCGTGAAACGTCTTGAGGTTATAAATTCCATTTGTTGATGTTGTTGTTGCTAATGTGCAAAGGGGAGGGGGAATAGAATTAAACTTTACAAAATTGTACAATAAAAAGTAATAACTAATTGAAGAGTTTCTCAACTTTTTTGAAGGAGAAGATACAAAGATGATAAACAAACAGAAAATTGCCACTTGCAGTGTAGATTGGAAATTCGAAAGTTGAAAAGATCGGATTCGAATTCGAGTTCGAAAGATACTTAGAAGAGCGATTGATCAACGATCGAAAGTAGACGTAAGTAAATATTTAAACGAAATACTCTAATGGAGGGCCTTCTCAGTAGCAATACGATAGTTCCCAGCTCCTTTCTCCGCATGTGGCTGGACTTTTTCGAGAGCGAATAGAAGATGTATTCGTATTCGTATTCGTATTTGAAGAATATTCATTAACATAATTACAAGGCGGGGCGCATTTAACGTTTCGATTTAGCAGTTGACCGTTAAATGCAGTTGGGCAAACAGCTTTCACATGATGGGATCGGGGCCCTGGCCCTCTAGATCGGATACCTGGCTCTGGTAGTGCAGCGCATCCTGGTAGGCCTTCTTCACGGCCTTGCGTTCGGCGGGTTTGCGCGACTCGACGAGCTTCTGCTGGTCCAGCTGCTTGTCAATGCCCAGGATGTCCAGCTTGTTGGCGGGCAGCCATTGCCACGTCCGCTTCACGTCGAAGAAGAGCACCAGGAACACCACGTCGTCCATGCAGTTCTTGCGCAGGGCCAGCACATCCGTCGGCGGCGCCGGCAATGGCACGCCATTGTAGACGAAACCCTTGGGTGTCTTGGGATCCAAGATGAGCGCCGGATACCAAGGGTAGCCCCGGCACTTGGCCCACACCAGCTGCAGTGGCTCCAGCGATGCCTTCTGTGAGCTGCTGTTGTGCCGCACCAGAAACTCGCCGCCCGCTCTCCCCGCCTCCTCCAGTTCGTGGTGCAGCTTGCTCCTGTTGTTGTTCGTGAACGTCGCCGTCGCCGTCGTGGACGTTGTCATGGCGGTGCTATTGGCATGGATGTGGCTGGATGTGGTTGTGCTGCGTCGCGCCTTTATGTTGTTCACCAGCGGCGAGGCATTGGGCGTGGCCGACCGCAGCGTGCCCGCCTTGCGGATCAGCGGAGGCGGCGTTGCTGTGGAGCTGGTGGACTCGCTGAGGTTACTGCGCCGCTTGCCTCGACCTCTGGCTGCGGACATGGCACCGCCACCGCCACCACGGCCCATTAGTGGCGTGGGCGTGCTGCGGGTCACTCGCAGCTTGGCCTGGTCCAGCATGTCGGCACTGTTCCCGTCCTCGTCCTCGCTGTCGGAGCTGCTGTCGCTGCTGCTGATGGCCATGTTCCCGTTGCCCTGCGTGCTGTTGAGCGTCGCGTGCTGCAGGTCCATCGCGTCCGTGGTGCAGTCCCCCTGCGAGTCCTCGTTCATCGCGTTCCCCTTCGCGCTGTCCGAGTCCCCGTCATCGCTGTGCGCATCGCCATCGCCGTCACTCGCCTCGTCGCTGTCGAAGTCCGAGCAACTGCCGGACATGCTGAAGTCGGAGCAGCTGCTGCACGGGCTGCTCGACTGCGACGGCGCGTCGTCACTGTCGCTGACGTCTCGCTGGTTGTTGGCCCTGTAGACCCGAAAGCTGTCCGGGATGCGCTCAAAGGGCACAGGTTCCACGGCCACCACAGAGGCGGCAGCAGCAGCAGCAGCAGTCGGAGCAGGAACAGTTGCAGCAGCAGCAGCTGTTTGTGGATTCGGTGACTTCTTTGGTGACATCGAAGGCAGACGACGATAGCGCGCTGGTCGCTTGGGCGACTTGGCCAGCGCCAGACTCGAGCCCAGGCTCAGGCCCAGCTTGTTGTTGACGGCCATCGACGTGGGCGTCAGACTGGCCACAGCGGACACTCCCGCTGCTCCCGTGCTGTTGTGCGTCAACGCAAAGTTGCCGGCGTGGGCGTGCGCGTGGGCCGTGGGCGTGGCAGTGGCCAGCGAGGCGTTCACCGTGCTGGAGGCGGCCGTGGCAGCTGTTGTTGTGGAGCTCGAGCTGGCGCTGGTGGACTGCGTGCTCGACGACTGCGAATTGTGGTGCTCCTCTTTGACGGGCGTCGTCAGGGGCTCCGAGGGTCGCTTCAGCGCCGCCTGCGCCTTGCGCGTCAGCAAAATTGCCGTTCTAAAAGGACAGAGGGAGCATAGGTAATTAAATTAATCATTCAGGATCGGATCAGTTGCCAGACGCACCTTCGATTGATGCCCACGGGTGAGCTGCTGTTGTTGAGACTCTTGACGGGACTGCAGGGCGGCGTCTGGGCCATGTGGCCCGCATCCTTGCTGGCGCCATCCTCGGCCAGGGAATCATCTTCGGAGTCGTCCTCGTCGTCGTCTTCATCATCGTGCCGATGGGCCTGCAGCTCCTGTGATTCCTCCAAGTCCATGGCACTGCTGTCGAGGCGCTTGCGCGTCCGCTTCTTGGCGGGCTTGACGCCCGTCTCCTCGTCATTGTCATCGTCGTCACTCTGGGAGTGCGCGTGCGTCGCGTGTCGCTGCAAGGGGTTTCCAATTAAGATTCTTGACGAGATTCAGGTGATGGTGTGGTGTGGAATACTTACCGTGGCAAAGCGCGCCTTCTGAAGAGTCTTGCGCATGCGGGTGATTTCCAGGCGGATCTGCTTGATCTTCTTGGTGCGGTAGCTGGGATTCTTGAGCACCTGCGACTTGTCCGCCAGAATGAGCAGCTTTTGAACAACGTCCTCGCTGGGCGGCGCCGCCAGCAGCTGTCGCAGCTCCTGCTCCACCTCACCCTCCACATGATCCACATGGGAGCGCTGATTGCGCTCCAGCAGGCCGTCCCGCTGCAGCTCCTTGCGCAGCTGGACAAACAGCGGCGCCGCCTGGTCGCGCATTCGGATGCCAGCTCGGTAGAACACCGTGTCCTTGTTGTTGTACGCCAGGCAGTTCTGGATCATCAGATCAAAGTCCGCCTCGAGCTGTTCCAGTGATGTGTACCTGCAGTCCTTGAGCTTGCTCCGCATGGTGCCCAAATCCATGGGCTGCTTCACAATGTCCATGTAGTCCGGCACCTCGCTGGTGTCCACTGGCTCCCGGAAGATCTCCATGGTGTCGCGCGTCTCCAGCGCATCCAGCAGCTTGCCCAGCGCGGACTCCAGCGGGTTCAGCTGCAGCATCACCACCTCCTCCGATATTTTCACAAATGCCACCTTCAGCTTCTCCCGCTTCCGCACCAGCTCGCACAGCAGACGCGCCCGTTCCAGATCCTGGCGCAGACATTGCCAGTACTTGAGCTGCCGGTAGAGCTCCTTCGTGTCCGGCGAGCCCTCGATGCCGTTGCGCTGGATCACGCCGTGGTTGTTGCCCTGACTCTGCAGGCGGCGGAGCAGCGGCACTCCGTTGCGGTAGTGCCGCTTGAGCGTCCAGTAGGCAATGATGCGGTCGAGGAACTCCTTCTTCTTCTGCATGTGCACCATGCTCGCGATCTCCTGGACACGGTCCGGCGGTATTGTGGGTATCAGCACCACCGGCGCCGTCGACCGCTTCTTGGCCAGCGCCTTGCGTGCCTCCCGCATCTTCATGCGCGTGTCCTCGAAGTCGGGCACGTTCGTCTTCAGCTTGGCGTCGGCGGGCGTGTGGGCGTGGCAGTAGGCGAACTTCTGCACATGCACCGAGCTGTCGTTGTGGCCGTCCTTGACCGTGTCCATGGTCATGTAGAGGCCCGCCTGCTGCGCACAGGTCACGTGGAAGGCGGCGTAGCAGCTGTTCCGATGGCACTGGATGCACGCGCCCAATCCCTTCTCCTTGCACACGTAGCACGTGAGGCGCCAGCGGGCAGGCGGAATAGTTTCAATAGAATCTGCAAGACAACATGATGATGCTCAGTTGCAAGTCTCTACGGGGAACGTGGGTTCACTTACCGATTGGCTCCAGGAACACGGTGTTGGCGAAGCGCACCTCGGGAATCCACAGCGCGCAGACGACATGCGCCCACTGTCCGTGATCCGTTTGCTTGAAGGCGCCGCCGGCGTTGGGACAGAGCACGCAGTTGACCGCCTTGCTGGGCGACTGGAGGCAGCGCCGGCACAGCCACTGGCCCTCCGGGATGTAGGGCACGCCGTAGCAGTCCTGGTGCACGGCCAGGTTGCACATGTCGCAGAAGAGTATCACGTTCGTGTTCTGGCACTCGCCGTCGAGGCAAATGCAGCACACGGCATCGTCGTCCACCTCGACGCCAGTGGGCGTGCCGTTGGCCGCCGCCTGGAAGTGAGATTCCTTTTCGAGGCGGTCCATCAGCAGCTCCATGGTGTCAATGCTAATGGGATTCAGGCTCTGCTTGGCCCGCTGCTCGTTCATGTGCTCCAGCCAGGCAGAGTCCTCCTCGTCCACATCGTATTCTATCTCACCGTCCAGCTCCTCGGCAGACTTCTCAATGAAGCGATAGTAGGCCAAGGGCCTGGGCGGCGCATCAGGCACATGGTAGTCATCGATCTCGCGCACATTCGCCACGGGCACCTTCACCTGCGCCCACGACGCCTTCTCCTCGAGCGGTGGCGCGTCCGCGTTCAAAATGCACCCGCGTTCCACCAGCTGTGCAAACTCGTCCTCGTCGACCATGGGCAGGGGATCATCGATGCCCAAGCGGACGCTCTTGCCGTCGATGTTGAACGTAACCGTCTCTTCCTGCTCGTTGTAGGATACTAGCGACTCCGGATTGACGGCGCCTCTGCCGGCAGCGGATCCATTCTCGCCCTCGGAATTGCCGCCGCCACCGCCGCCACTGCCGTTGTCCTTGGGCGTGGAGTGGACCGTGCGAGATGAGCGCGCCTTTTTTCTGTTGGGCTTCAGAACGGGCGTCAGCGGCTGCGGATTGTCGTGGTCGTAGTTGGTGAGGTGGCCCTGCAGGCCGACGAGTGTCTTGTAGCTGCGGTCGCAGTCGCGCACCGGGCAGGCGAACGGCGGCTGGGACTGATTTGTTTTCACACCTCGGCAGTACTCCACGACATCAAAGTCGAGTCCCATTGCTGCGTGTGTGTGCTGTGTACGCGTTGGTATTGGTTACTGGTGACAAGTGTCTGCGTGCGGCGTGCAGTTGCTCATATATACATCTTATTGTTGTTAACGCAGCCCGCGCAGTTGGCTTGTTTACCTTGTTATTCCTTAATTTTCGCTGGCTTGCGAATTTCTGGCGAATTTTAACAATGTATTTGAGTATTTTGCAGCACCGGTTGGGCCCAGCATGTCTGTCAGTGAGCTAGCAACACTGAAAAAATCATTCGATCTATTCGATATAAAATCATCGCAAGCTAGAAAATAACAATTATTCAGCAATTACGGCTTGCAAATGATTTTAAAAATACGCAATTTATTAATTTCATTTTCACACACCAATTAAATTACTAAATTGAACAGAAACACTCATTAATCGGACATATGTTTTGTGCTGTGCAACACTCAAAACAACAGCAGCTGCAACGAGCACGTTTGATATAAACGACGCTGCCGGCAATTATATGTCATTTAATTGAACAGAATTATTAAAATTGCGCTACGACTACAATGTAAATCATCGAAAAGCAATAAATTGCATAGAAAAATACAACTAAATATATATTTGCGCGGGAAAACAGCTGTACGAAGTGTTGGGCAACATTTCATTGCCACAGCAGAGCTGTCACCATTGACATATCGATATATCGCGCGGGCATATCGATGCTTTTCATTTTATTTTGCGCTTGTGTTTGGTTCATTCGTTCATTAGGATGACCCGTTCATTTGAACATTTTCAGAACGAAACGACACAACTCTATTGCTGACGCGCTTCTCATTGCCGCCATTTGAAATAAACGGTGAAGCATTTACAATTTGTGTGTTGTTCATTGTGAAAATGGAAGACTTGTTGGATATATTACGAAATGCGTCGCAACTTCAAGAGGATTTAACATCGTTGCGGCAGGTATGTATAAATGCCTGCAGGCTCAACTGTATTTGACTGTAGTAACAGATCCCCCGCCCCCGTATTCGCCATTCTCTTCTCCTGACGCAGACTCATTTGGAGGAAATAAATCAGTTGTTCTTTGGAATAACACCAGCACCCAAGCAAATAAGCAGCTCAGTAACGCCGCAGCAGACAAAGAAGCGTCCGAAGCGCCTAACATCCCTGGCTGAAGATGAAGACGACGGTGAGTTGTGGAATTGGCGTGTGAAACACTGAGCATAAAATGTAATTCTATTGGCTTCGCAGACACATCTGTCGCCACGGGCGACGCGTCGCAGCGACAGAGCGCGCGCATGAGCAACTCGCAGCTGCTGGCTGTGGCCCAGGAAGAGGAAGAGGAAGCCAACACGACAGGGGCGCTGATGCCGCCGCCTCCCGCTCCGGTTGCAGCTGAGACCAGCCTAAGTTCCAGTCGGCCGCAGCGTGCTGCTAAATTGCGGTCTGAGAAGAATCTTAAGGAGCCGACGCTCAACTCCAAGCTGCGACGACCTAGCAACGATGAAATGGTTAAGATCAAGCTGGAGAGCGAGCAGCGTGCCTCTCAAGCTCACGTCCAAAGCAAGGCGAACACCACAGAAACAGCTTCTGCAGTAAGCAATATTCCAATCGAGCAGCCCAGCCAGACAGACGAAAGTGCCAAGACTACTGGGCTACGCGTCATGGTCAAGCGCGAGAAGATGAGCACCGATTCCACAGCAACAACAACGACAGCATCAACAACAGCCACTCTGGAGGCAACGAAGATCACGCTCACCGATGAAACTGCAGTGTTCTCAACAACTGCAGCCAACAACACAACAGCAGCAAGCAACACAACTGCCGAGAACAATTCAACAGCAGCTCCGGCCAAGAAGGGCCGTAAGAAGAAGGAGAATCACAAGCCCATTAAAGTGGAGCGGTTCAGCGATCTCGACAAGAACTTGCCAGTGTCCTCGCGAACACGTCAAGGCAGCAGCTGTACACGTAGCTCGCAGGAATCACAAGTGCCGCCACGGCGCTCCATCTACGAGGATGCCGTCGAAGGCTTGCCCACTGCTGGAGTAGATCAGGCGGCCGTCAATAGAACGGCGACCGTGCTGCCCGCTGTGCCCAACGGAGAGACCACGTTCAATATACCAATGGGAAATGCAACAGTGACACTGAGCGATCATATGGCGGCCAATGCCACATTCCAAGTGGAGACAGGCGGTGGCGACGAGGACAAGGAGGACTCAATGAAGACAGCTCGCCAGGGAAGCATGCCGAAGGCAGGGCAGGAGAACAGTCTCATGACCGATGATGAGTCCCTCGTGGATGTGGTGACAAAGGCGCCAGCTAGCAAGCAACCGGCACCACCCAAGGTAACCACGTCCATTAAGAGCAAGATGCAGACGCGGACTCACGAGCTGTTCAAGTAAGTTCTGTTGGCCAATTCAGTTGCCAATCATTGCTAATCCTGGTTTCCTTCCATGCATCCAGTCCGCTGCTGCAAAGTCCAGTTAAAATGCGCGTGGAAGCGTTTGAAAACGCGGCCAATTCACAAACCAATCTGCGCTCCAAGCGTGTTAAGGAGTTGGTAAGTCTACTAGCTCGTGATTAAGTCGAATCAGTTAAAGTAAACCATATCGTTATCTCCTCGAAGGGAGCGACCGGAAGCAGCACGACTCCAGTTATTGGAAAGCTGCCGGCGCCCGCATTGGGACGGTTTCTCACCCCGACACAGAGCGCCAATTCGGTGCCCTTGAACTCGGCGGTGGCCAAGAAGGCTCCGATGAGCGCCAGCAAGGCCACAGTGCTGACCAAGTCGAGCACAGGCACAAATCTAAAGTCCACAAACTCTGGGTCCAGCAAAACGTTGTCACGGGAGAACAGTGGCGACGACTTTCGCAAGGGACTCCATCAGCTGGCTGAGGAGAGGAAGAAGCAGCGCGAGCAGAAGCATCTGCAGGCGGCTCAGCAACGCGAGGCCAAGGAACGCGAGCGGGCCGAACGCATGGCCAGGGTGGCCGAGGAGAAACGCCTCAAGAAGGAGAAACTGGAAGAGCGCAAGAGACTTGAGCTGGAGGAACTACAGCGCAAAATATACCAGCAGGAGGAGGCTGAGCGCCTCAAGAAGGCAAAGGCCAAGGAGCAGGAACGCGAGATGATACTGAAGATACAGCAGCAGAACTCGGCCAAGGCCAAACAACACATGATGCCGCCGCCGCCGAAGTCGAAATACACGTTCGAAATGCTGCACGAAGATGATTCCACCGACGATGAAGGCAAGGTGTCCCACAAGAGACCACCTGTACCCAACTGGAGTCGCTGTAAGTTAACAAATCCAATCGTTGAAGAGGCATTCCATTTACCTATATTTCTGTTACTTTGCAGCCCATGTTCGCGGTTCCGCGATCGTTATGCAGAGCCATTGCCCCACCGATGTCATTGACAGCTTCTTTTCGGTGGCGCCAACCACGCCGGATCTTAAGCAGATCTTCCCCAACATAGATCCCAGCCATTTGAAGCGCAACTCGAGTGTTCTCTGGTCCACACCACCGCGCTACTCCGAGCTGCCCAAATATTAACTACTCGAGTTATGAAAGTTTTTATTATTAATCTACGATCTTTAAGCAATCCGCAAAGCACACAATCCACATTGTCAAATGCCGTAAGTTTATTATAACTTTGTTTTCAATATTAAATAAATTATAAAATACGAAACAAGGCTCCTCAATTTGGGAGTACGTTTGAATTCAGTTTTATATAAAAAATTTATGTAATTTTCAATTGTTTAAGCCAATAAAATAGTTTAATAAAAAAGTTTGCTTATTTCTTACTTATGATTTATTATTTTGTGATATTTCTATCATAAACACAGAAGCATTGACCGCAAAATGCATTGGTCAAGTGCCTGTTCAATGGGCTAAGAAGTACCGCAATCAGACACAGATTGAGCTTATAGTTTTGACATTAATACCCAAGTGCTTAGAACTATTAAAGCCGCCAACGTGCTCAATTATGGCCAGGTTTTCCATTAACAGGTGCCAAACAATGATATATGAAAAGTGTAAAGATAATAAAAAAAAAGAAATAAATAAACACGAGTGAGTAGAATAAGTGTGAAGATAAGTAAACAAAATTTCACTGGTCATGGCCCATGGTTTTCAGTCATGGGCTGCAGTTCGATTTCGACAGCTTCTTTTCTCTCCTCTTCTCTTCGGCATCGTCTCGTGTCTGGTCGAGGGGATTTTGAGGTGACATGAAAAACGAATACCGCCAACGCTTCGTGATTGCCGCCTGTTGCTGCTTGCTGCTGTGTCGATAGGGGGCGGTTGGGTGGTGGGCGGTGGGTGGTGAGTGTCGGGTGTCCATGCAATGCAATTGAATACTCGTGGTAAGCCGCAAAGCAATCGTAGCTCGTGTAATGAAGGCGAATTGCCGATGGGAGCTCCCCTTAGAAATGGAAATCAAGAGACAGGGCCCAAACAAGCTTGTGGAATGCATTGGCCTTACGACTTTGTCACGATGTTGGCCAACGAAAGGATTTCTAACATGAATGCGAGAATTTCAAGCTATTTACATGTCGAATATATTGATATTCGAACAGAGTATCTGCGCTTCGTTGATGCATTCAGCTTATCACTTTGGAGTTTTCATTTTCCATTGCTTTTGCTTTTGTCTATGCCTAATCTTGATCTCGTGCGTTTGCAATTTACTTGGTAATTGCTGATTGGACTTGGCTTCGACTGGTCCATCCATGTTTAAGGCAGATGGGCGTGGAGAAGTGCAATTGAAGCGAGCAAGCAGCTTGTAAGCAACTGTAACTGGAGCTGTTAGTGCCTAATGTACTCTTATTGCTGCAGGCGCACAATTTAAATGGGCTCCTTATTCTGTGATTTGCCTAATCACAGTTGCAACTTGCAGCTTGCAATTTAACCGACGCAATGGACATATTCGATAACTTGGCACTTTCAATTGTTGTTGCTGGTTGCTGGTGTCGACGCCAAAGTCAAAGGCAAACTCACCACAGCACTAGACAGCTTTGGCCGAATTCACCACGAGCCAAGCGCAACTCGACTTACCACTGCGCCTTCGGTTGTCAGTTTTCGTTTGGCCTTCGTGCGTTGCACACCTGTTGACGGTAGATAAAATAAGAAAGAGTTGGTGAAATAAGAAACGCAAGAAGTAAAAGAAGCCGCTGCAGCAGCAACAACAACAACAACACATACAAAGCCGGTCAGCGTGAGTGTGTGTGTGTGTGTGTGCTAATCTATGAAAAGTGAATAACTAAAACGAGCTCAAAGCTGCCGTGGACGTTGCTCTTGCCATATAAATTAAAAAATTGAAAAGAGAAGAAGCAGCCGCTAAAGGCGAAATGTAAACGGAATCCGACTGAATGATATTTGTGCGCGTTGTCAATGTATATGTATTTGTGCGTGTGCGTGTGCGCGTCTATGAGTGTGTTTGTGTGTGCTCAGTTGTGTGTAGAAAAGCAAAAATACAACAGCAACAACAATAATAACAACAGCCACAGCAATAACAACAACGAGACAAAAAACAAAACTTTCTTTTTTTGCGCTACCTTTTGCCACTGTATTAAACTTAGTCTTCGTCTTCGTCTTCCTCTCGTCCATCAACATTGTATTTGCCTTTGTTGTTGCCGTTTTGTCGTTATCGTTCTTGTTGTTGTTGTTGTTGTCTTTTGCTATTGTTGCAAATTTCGTGGTTTTCGCGCTGTGAAATTTGTTGCAAGCATTTTTAATTTATTTCGTGCACACACATATTTTCACTGATAATTAAAATAAATGGCGCTGCAGCCAAAGCAAAACAAACAAAACGTTGATTAAATTTAATAACATAACTGCACAAGGGCAGACTCCACTAATTGGCCAACCGATCCGGTCCATCCAGCTCAGACTCGACTCAGACTCAGACTCCGACTCCGACAACCACTCGAGACAGTTGCAACTTTGTATCCGTGCCGGATGCAGCAAGCCAAGTCGCTGTAATAAACTTGGCCATTAATCTGCCAGCAGGCGAACATCAACAGATTCATTCACTAACCAAATTTCTTGCTGTCCACAACAACCTGTCTCCCAACCCATGGCCAGTTGACCAGCTAATGCCGGTCACACAGCCTACACATGTTTGCTATTGCAATGGGATCGGGCACTAATTGCTCCAGCTTCAACATCATCTGCGGCTCCAGCTTCACAATGTACTGTTAGTTGTTCCATTTTGGCGACGTTGCGCATTTGTGCCAATTTTTTCTGGAAGTTGTACAACACTGACGGCAGCTGCTCTCCCCTCTTTTTTCTTTGACTTGGACTTTTCTTGACTTGGCTATCGCTATCTGTAGTTTTTGGTTTTCGATAATTTAAAGTTTAGCTGCATTCCTTGAAGCCACAAAACCGCATTTCTTGCATCCGTCTCCATCGTCTTCGTCTTCGTCGTCTCCGTCTGCCGTTGGCTGTCAAGCGGCTTCAGCTCGCGTCCCACTGCCCGATTCCGAGTTGGTGTTTATGTTTGAGTCGGAGTCGGAGTCTCTTGGCCGAACATTATGCTTATAGAAATTTCAATTCGTTGCCGTCGCCTCTTTTTGCAGTTTTATTTTTTTTCGGTGAAATCTGTGCAAAATGTAATTGAAAATAACGTGTGATAGACAGAAGAAATTGCAAGAAACAAATCCATCATAAAATCAATATAAAAACTTGTAATGCATTCGGATTAGTGATTTATATTGATTATCTTTGAGGTGAGCACTGACATTGATTACTTATGAAAGTCTCTTAAGCTACAATAACAAGTTTGCTGTCTAAGTCTTTTGTTTTACTGTGAGTGGGGAATGGTTTATTGGTTCCCAAATGCGAATCACATTCTGCGAAACTCAAAGGAACCTTAAAGCAGGCTTATGCAATGCGAATCTCCGTCTTTCTTTTGTTTACACCTTTTAGCTGCGCATTTCGTCAATACACTCGTACCACCAGCTTTAACCCGCACATGCAATGTTTCGGCTTCGCTTCGGTTATGCAATGCAACAAAACCCACAGGCAGCCAAAAATCGTATGAGTCATTTAACTTGGAAGACAGCTCAACTAATTATGAACCAATGCAACACTTCCGTTTGCGTCGTGTATCCAATCCGATAAAGACGCCGCACAGAATGTAAACAAGCACAGCTGTAAGCCCAGCTCAACTCGTTGGCCATGTTGACAGGCGCCTTTTGTCGGTGCGTGGGCAGTAACAACATTGCCTGGCAATCAGTCATTGGAAACAAAATGGAGTCGTTTAATGACAGCAACAACAACAATAGCATGAACAACAGTATGAACAACAGACGCCCACGATGAAAAGTGTTTGTTGTGGTTGCTCTTGTTGTTATTAAAAAACTTTCTATTTCACTTTGAGCAGTCAAATTTTCAAGGTTCGGCATATGGAAAAACTTCCTGCACTCAAAAGTGTAAACATTAACAACAGCAGCAACAGTGAAAAAGAAAAGCAGCAGCAGCCGCCCTGCCAAAATATTATTCCATGACTCAACTTGGTCTGCACATGTCCGAGTCTCATTTTGGGCTTCGGTTTGAGTCGAAGTCGTACTCGGAGTCGGAGTTTGTATCTTGTATCTTTCGCTTTTTGTGTATGTAATCGTAATCGAGTTTCGAGTCTTCGTTTCGACTCACGTAGCAACCTTTACTCCACATCTTTCCATCTTCATCTCTCTCCCTCCTTCGTACTTTCTGAGTGCTTTCACTTTCAGCTAAGGCTGAACTCGCAATTGTTTTGGTCGTTTTAACGATCGTTACTTGGCTTCTGATTAGCCGCTAATCGACAATTGCAGGGCGCTTTTGTTATGGATTTTGTTGTTGTTACAACTATTGGGTAATCCAATGTGGCTGTTACTATTCTGATCAAAAATTAGCCATCAGTCGGTTACGTTTGCTTATATACTTAGAGTTGATTTATCGGTTGTGGCTTTTTGTTCAAGTTTCACTTTTCCTTTTGACACCTCTCTCAAATAGTGCTTAAACTTTCGCTGCAGCAGCCAAAACTATTTGAATTTTTTTACATCAATCAAAATTAGCATTTCAATCACTTTTCGGTTTGTATTCAAGTGTTGTCATATGATATCTATGACCTGGCTTATATAAAGGTGGCTTAGAAAGCCACTCGACAAGTATTTTTTTGGTCAATTGTGGAGCACACTCTGATTTATAAACGTATTTGTTCGGCCTTTGCCTTTTGTGT
The DNA here is from genome assembly GCA_037043495.1 of Drosophila recens. Taxonomy (NCBI): domain Eukaryota; kingdom Metazoa; phylum Arthropoda; class Insecta; order Diptera; family Drosophilidae; genus Drosophila; species Drosophila recens. The sequence goes on from JBAMBJ010004505.1 coordinate 30,417, forward strand.
GACCTTTTTAGCTGACGTAATGCCACTTTTTTCTCTTGTCACTTAAATGAACACTGCTCCCCGTTAAAGCAGCGACAATTTTCATTCTCACGCGAATTTGAGAGCACAAAAGCTGCTTGTCAACTTAAAAATTGGGAGACTTAGGGAAAGACTTAGACAGCAAACTCGGGCATTGAATCTATTTTCTTATTTTATTTTGTTGACCAAAGCTAACAACCTATTTATATATTTTCATTTCTTTGCAGCTTCTTAAAATATGTAAATCTTGAGACATCGTTCTGCAAATTAAAAGGCAAAAATGCTACGCCAAAGTTCAGAGCAGCATCAAGACATTGGACAGTGGCCGAGGAGCTTATAGTCAATATCCAACACAATTCAAAGCGTATTGAAAATTCAAATCAGCAATACTCAACTGAAGCATAGAATACAGTGAGGCATTATTGTTAACTGCCACAGACAAAAGCAATTTATGCAACAATGCGACGAAAGCCACAAAACTTTACACAAAGTAAACCATCAAGTAGAGGTGGCAACTCTGCCAATTCTAATAGCAGCAACAACAATTCTAACACAAAAATGCCAAGTTACCAGCGGCACATTTGGCACTTGTCAGCGACGCTGCTGTCAATTTCATTGCTGCTTATTCTTCACTTCCACACTGCGGGTAAGTAAAGTCGCCAGAAAGACAAGAAAAAACTCGAAAGAATTTCACATAGACACATAATGCGAATTTTAATTGTTGACATTGTAAAACAGCAGCTTTCACAGTCAACAAACCCACAGGTTAGCACCAAAAAAAGAGGAGAATATATAAGCTACTAAGTAGCCTTTGGGATACTCTGCAAAAGTAAAGAAATATTATGTTAATTAGTATGATTTATCCATCAGCAATAGTATCTCACTTTCAATTAACCAAGGAATTTAAATTTAAATGTTATTTCTTTTTTTGTTTTCAACTGTCGATAGAATAAAAAGCTCATTATGAAGCTGAGCACGAAAATGCCGCGTGCTGAGTTTTCTATCTTTCTCTTTAGAAAGCTGACTTTTGGTACACAATTTATTGGGCGTTACTCAGAAGAATAGATACATCCCATAAAAAAACCTCTTTACGAGGTAAAAGTCTAGTGACGAAAACATTTTCATGCCCCAAAATTTCTGATATCCAATTTTGTGACGAATAATATTAAGTTTTACACATAAATTATTTTAAACAAAATTTTGGCACCCGGCACATTGCGCTAAAATGTTTCAATTCTAATACTAAATAAAACTCACTGTTTTGCGCTGTGCCGAATGCAAAAATTTTGTTTAAAATAATTTATGTGTAAAACTTAATATTATTCGTCACAAAATTGGATATCAGAAATTTTGGGGCATGAAAATGTTTTCGTCACTGGACTTTTACCTCGTAAAGAGGTTTTTTTATGGGATATCAGAAATTTTTGAATAAGACATCAGAAATTTTAAAATTGCAATATTTGTTGTGTAGATTTTTCTTAAATTGTCAAAATGTGGGAAAAAATACCTTATTTAACCTGTAACTGTTTACCCTTATAATTAAAAAAAAAACTTTTAAGGTATGTCTAATAGCTCTTCGAAATACCTTTTCAACGACATATAGATCGCATCTGTAGCTTCTATCATTTGGATGCTATGGGGGCTTAAATTTTAGCGGTTTTAGCGATTTCCCGCTAAACTAGCGATTTTTCGAAAAAGTAGAACAAACGATTTTATATTTTTGATTATAAAATGATTTATCTGCCGCAAAAAGAATTCACCACTTGCAAGCAGTTTATTTCCGCATTTCGCTGCAAGCAGTGTACATACTGCATATGTACATGCAGTAGTGTAAAGGTAAAAGGTATATTCAGTTAATAGGTAATATCTTGTCTAAACGAATTTTGACAGATACGTGTTATATGTCAAAAAACGCGGAATCAAATTGCCTATAACATATAACATATTTTAAAGTGATCTCATGTGTAGATTTTTCTTAAATCGCCAAAATGTGTAAAAAAATACCTTGTTTCACCTGTAGCTGTTTACCTTTTTACTTAAAAAAAAAACTTTGAAGGTATGCCTAAGAGCCCTTCAAAATACCTTTGCAACGATATATAGATCGCATCTATAGCTTCTATCGTTTGGATGCTATGAGGGTTTAAATTTTAGCGGTTTTTAGCGATTTCCCGCTAAACTAGCGATTTTTCGAAAAAGTGGTAGAACAAACGTTTCTAGATTTTTGAGCGGGAACAAGTCCTCATTCAAACTTTTAAGCTAAAACAACGATTTGATCCATACAAACAAACAAACAGACAAACAAACAGACAAACAAACAGACAAACAGACAGACTGACTTTTCATCTCGTTTTGAGAAGGGCACCAAAAATTTCAAAATTAATTATCTTTCGAACCAGCGGTCGGATTTTGATGATCGAGGTGTCATTCGACGCGTAATTTTGGTAAGAATAGTTAAAAATTAAAATAAAAATAAAAAAGGCTCCACCGGCCCCAGTAGCTCCAATCATTTAAATTTTTCCCTTTCCACTTACACCTGTTTATCTCACGAACCAGGTGAGTTTTTAAAAGTCTTAGTATGCACATTTGTAAGTTTAATTGATACCTTTCGATCGGTATATAGCTCGACCTGATCGGAAAGTCATAGCAAATTTTCCATTCTTCCTGTGTATATATGCTAGTCGCCTTCGCACCCTTCGTGCTGCTTTCGTCACTAGCGCGGACTGCCGTCCGCGGTGATAAAGTAGACAGCTGGATGCTCATATTCATGTTCACACTCACACTCACACTGTTGAATGAGTACGAGTACTCGTACTAGCTAAGTTTGTTTGTTTGCCTCAAAGTGTGCCAACATCGCCATCAGCACGCAGGTTGCTTGAGTGTCTGACTGTCTGAGTTTCGACCGTCTGAATTTCTGACTGATAGGCAGCACCCAAACACCCGTACAAACTTATACACTTGTCTCTGCAGTCCGCACAATTTTTGTTTCTTTTGGCATACCAAAGTTATGCTAATTTTGTATTGCCTCCACATTTTTCACAAACATACGGGTTTGACCCCAAAAAAGCTCTGATCTTACATTCTTAGACCTTATTTGACAGGTGTTTGCGCGTGACACACATAAAATAAATTACTTTATGGCCCATATCTGAACCTTTAAAGTTAGAGTATAACGTGGCCCATCTCTATGTTACAGATCTAAGTTACGATTAAATATGATTCATTGCTGTATGAAATCCCATCTCTTTGTCAACTATACCAAGGTTATTCTTGCCAACCAAGTTAGTGTTGAAATACTCCAATCTCTGTGTCATCTTGGATATATCATAGCTGAACTCTTTGTAAAGTGCGTCATTGCTTTGACGTCAGCTCTGCACATTCTTGTATTTGTCTTTACCATTCGTTTTATTCGCTTATTCGGGTTGCATAATTGTGTAATGTGTGATTATTCATACCGGATTCAATGGCCTGGGCTTCACCCTTTTTTAGTTTTGTTAATATGCAAGTGACTGTGTGTCAATCCAAGTGCGTGACGTGCGTGAATTGAAGTTAATTAAAGACATTAATATTCTTTTCTGCCTTTTGTTGAGTTTGATAACTGTTGACTTTAGCAAAAGCTTGAATACTTTATTAAATAACAAGTTATATCAGATTATTGCACAATGATTGAAAAGCGAAGAGTGTCTTGCAAAATGTGTGTATTCATTTAATTAATTGAATAACAATCAAATGCCTTCTTCTATGTCAGAACTGTGAGTTCTATCTGAGTTCTCCCAGGCTTTTAGCTTCCAGCTTACAACATTATTTGTAGAGAAAGCATTTTAAAACATAATGCATTGTTATGCGCATAAGTGTATGCATTTCAATTATAAATCAACACTCAACCGCTGGCGGGAGCCGTTAAACTGCACCACATGAGCAACCACCACAGTGGTTCTCAACAGATACCGGTGAATCAATTAAAGCCAACTGCTTTATTGTGTACTGGGCCATTTAAAGCAAATATGTTGGTATTTTCAAAGCAAACCTTTCATGCAGTTAATAAGCCTTATTAACATAAAAAAGACGAGTCCGCATACAAATAGAAATTTACATAAAACATAAGCTCATATAAAACGTAGATGCATTCTTCATGGATCGCAAAAATTAGGTGAAGTAAAATTGTTTCTACAGCAGCTTAATTAAAAAATTCAAACGGCGGAGTCAGCCAATTGAGATTCTTAAGCAGCGGCGATAACTCAGGTAACAGGTAACAACGGTAATAACGGGGCTCTGCTTGGGCTTTCGAATTGTTAACGCCAAAGAATTGAAATTCGTTTGGTGTGCATTGGAAAAGTGTCGCTCGACGAAGCGAGGCATCGACAGCAACAACAACAACAACAATCACAACAAAAACAACATCAGCAACAACAACATTAACATCATCAAGGTAACGCTATTAGAAAGCGTGATGAGTTTGAATATGTCTGTAAGTGTATGTGTGTGTGTGTGTACCAAAAATCTATAAGAAAATAAAAACCAAGCAAACAGTTAACCGGCGGGCTGAGTGCAATTCATCATTCGCTGCGATTTGATTCGATCGATGGGTCGGAATAAAGTCACGAGTCCCATTGACAACAATAACCTGTTGCATTTACACATTTTTCTTCATGTATTTTCATTTTTCCCTTGTTTTCTTTTTGAGATCTCTACTGCTGCTTAAGCTGCTTAAATTTTCAGATTAGCTGAGCTTATTTCACACATTTTTTCTTTCCACGCTGCTTTTTGGCACATTTCGGTTACTTGGCCCACTTGCATTGCCGAGTGAAAGATGACGAAGCAAGAGAAGGAAAAGAAAAATGGAGGGAGGGAACAGAAATATAATGTACAAAAAAATTTACTTGGCCAGGGACTGAAGATGCCGCGATTCAACTGCCGCAACGCTTCAAAAATTTATCGCGTTGCTTTTTATTGGGTCAAGTGGCAGGTTTTATTTTGGCTTTTCTTGTTGCTGTCGTTGTTGCTGCATTCCTGGTGGGCCACATGATGTTTGGCATGTTGATGCAATTAATTATAAATTTTGGTATACCGAAAGGCAGGTGCGTTATCGCTGTTGGCTTCTATATTCGCAATTAATGACAGCTGCTCAAACCAAAACAGAGTCTTACTATATATAGTACAAAATAGTTCAATATTAATGCACAATATTTACCAATTAACTAAATAGTTATTTTAATTATTAGTTTAGCATTAATTTATTATTTATTTATACAGTTTTATTTAGTTTTACAAGTTAAGTTTTAAGAGGGAATTGCCATTTCATGCCAGAGATCAGATATGTCTCAAGTAGGGGGACGCGTGTATATATGTTTGTGATACTCTCATATCCAATTAAGTTAAACGTTTCTCCACCCTTTACATTCAATTAGAGTTGAAGCTGTAGCTGTTGTCGAAGTCGTATCAATAAATGCATACTCGTACTTTCCCTTTCCCATGCCACAGACACAGCCACAACCACAGACACAGCCACAGCCACAGTCACAGTCAAAGCCAAAATTGTACAATGAAATTCAGCACAACGAAAGTTGCCAGCCACATAACCATAAACACACACCCATAACAGCAGCCCGAACCCACAATTTATCTTGATTTTGGCTGGTCAAGTTCGTTCTTGGCCCTGTCCGAGGACACTTGAGGCGCACGCAAAATCGCACAAAGGCAGCGAAAACCGCAGCAGACGAAAGAAACACAGCCGGACAGACGGACACACAGTTTGGACGGAAAGTAACGTTCACCTTTCCGCTGTGTCTGTGGTTGCGGCTGCGGCTGCGGTTGATGAAGCTGCAACTCTCAGGTAGACAGAATGTCTGTATGTGTATGTGTGATACAATTGAATGGTAATCAATGAAAAGATTTCGCTGCCTGCGATATTTGTGAACTGAGAAACTGATCGAGTTGGAATTCTGTTTTTTTTTATTATTTTTTTATTTTGAATATGCCAATTTAATTTGAGCTTCATTTACATATATGGCTATGGAGTGTTCAATTTGGTTTGCGTCGATGGCTTTCTTTAGCCTCGACACAGATGAAAAGATTCTCCTCAAAATAAACAAAAGACTTAGGCAGCGAACTTGGCTTTTGACACGTTCTGATAAAAATCAAAATTTCTACGGCTTCGACAACAATAACAAACACTACACTAGCTTTATAATGTGGAGGTGTGACACCTGCTGGCCCAAGGCACGAAATTCGTGTGGCATGAAGCAAAATTGGCTGGCTGAGAAGTGGCAAGTTTAACTTCAGCTTCGACGTCGACACATAAAATGTGTAAAACTTGAAATAGAATGCCGTTAAATACGTGCAGTTATCCGCAGACAGTCACACACACACACACACACATTCGCAAACACATACAGAGACGCAGAGATAGCCTAATAAAAAGCTGTTTGACTGAGTGACTGACTGCGTCGCTGGCTAATATATAAGCCGGTTCTGTGGGCCATTTGTAAGACGTAAACGTATTTTTTTTGTTTATCTCTTACGTTTTGGCTTGATATCTAACACACATATATGTACACAGATTGCTTTTGAGCTTGTCACTCGCCATTGAGAGTCACCCGTTTTGTCCATATTAGTCGCAACTTGTTCCGTTTTCTTGAGGGGCACGTTGACACAGTTTCGCTCTGCGTAAGAACGAGATGCAGACAGAAACAGAGACAGAGAGATAGAAATAAGATTTTCAATCAATACATTTTGCGTTCTGTTAGCATTGAACTTGGCCAGAGACTCGACTTGGCTTGTATGTTGGTCACACCAACAGTAACAACAGCAACAACAGCAACAGCAACGACAACAATTTGCGGCCAATTGCGGATTTGTTTGCGTCAAAGGGGGCGTTTGTGACGCCGCTTGCTGAGCTCATTCTGTGCAATGTATTTGCTCCATTTTGCTAGCATTTAATCAGCTTTAATTGTTCAATTAGTGGTCAGTATATGGAGCGTAGTCTTCTGATAGATACTTTTACAATACGAGTTACTTGTTGTTGCAGTGCATTAATGGTCCGATCGACTGCAACTTTGGGTTACTGACCTTCCAACCCTTTGCACAACACAACAAATATTCGCATTGCGTGTTTATATGAAAAGCAAATATTTCAACTATTCCTGTTTCCATCTCTTGTCTTCTTCCTTGCTGCCTCCCTTCGACTCTTGCTGCCTTACTAAGAAGATAAGCGATCTACACTAAATTGCAGCTAGTTCAATTTACAAGCCACGATTGCTGCTCTTGTTGTTCTTGTTGTTGTAGTTCCTGCTGTTGCTGTGTTCTTGGCAAGCCACTTAAAGGCATTTGGTTGTACTCGTATCTGCCTGGCATTTGCTGCTTATTAGTGGCTGCTTTGTTTTCCACTGGAATCTGTTATACTTAGTTGCAAGTTGCCAGTTGCAAGCCAGTTGCCAGGGCTTTAATTATAAATATCAGACAATTAGGCTGTTAAGTGTGTCTATTATTTAGGCAGCTTGCAGGCGCTCATTCGCGGATGTGGATGTCCGTAACTCTTTACGATTCGTGCCAAGCCAAGCCTGGCCAAGACGGCGGCTAATAAATTTTTCGGCTTAGACACGTATAAGAGGAGAAATAAAAAAAGGCCGCTGGGGCCCCAACTAAAACTGCAACTGGCAGAGGCAAAGACAGAGACGGAGATATAGTCTACAAGTTGGAGCCAGAGACTCAGACCTTGATTAAGGTCATTCGCTTCTGCTGACACAATGGTTGCAGTTGAAGTCGCTGTTGCAGTCGCTGTTGCAGTTGCAGTTGTTGTTGGCTCTGTAAATTGCATTGGCTGCATTCGTCGGAAAATTAACATATCTAATTGCATGATACGCGCGGCAAATGCTAAAAACAATTTCATATGACACAGCATAGTCATGGTCTTAAAATACTCGTATCCAGCATCAAATCTTTTTAAGCGAAATTCTCCAATTTCCCTCGAGTAAAACAACATGAAAAAAAATCAAAGACCTCTGCCCGCGTCATCGTCGTCACTTTGTTAAAAGTAAACACTGCGCTGAGTTTTTCTTAACACTGCGACAACCGGCGTCACTTTGGGTTCTTTTAGCAGACCAATAAATAAAAAGCGAGAAAAAACCCTTTGATTGCTCAAGTGCACCCAAAGTGAGTTTGTTTGCGTTGTTAATGAATATCTTTTGGCTCAGCCTATGCATGACTTTGCGACAAACAATCGACAACAAATATTTACAGCACAAACTTTCTTTGGCTGTCCATAAAACAACATTTGCCCAACGCCCACCAGAGTTAGCCAAGCGATGCCAGTATCAATTAGCATTAAATCAAAATTTTAATGCTACAGTTTTAAGGCAGCTGCCAGGCACGCCCTTTCCAGTCTATAAAGACCCGACTCTAGCGATATTCGGAATACAAGACGTGCCAAGGTAACTTGTAATATCTGTTCTGTGTTTTCTGTGTGAGGCGTTGCCTTCAGTTCTTTGACTTTAAAATGGGCATCTATATGTGTGCGTCTTTGCCTGTGTCGAGTCTTCAGCTGGACGTCGAGTTTTCAGCCCACGTTTTGCCGCCGGGCCAATGGACAACATCTTAAATAGAAATCTGACAGAGAGCCCTCTTAAGCCGCATAAAATAGAATTGATTTGGCCATCTAAGATACTTTTTATTGCAATGCGGCAAATTATATAAAAGATTTCTATGCAGAGAATATCAACAAATTTTGAAAGCATTAAATGGATTGCCGATTATGACAGAGTTATTTTTGAGCTGGATTTCGATTTGAAACTATGGTACTCTCTATAACTTAAAAGCAATCAATTTCATTGTTTTTTAAGCTTAAATAATTCAAATTTCTTATTATTATTATTATTTTTATTTTATTGTTCATTGTATTATAATTAAAAATAACTTATTTAGTTTATTTACTTTTCTTATTAAATAATATGTGATGAAATTGCAGAGTACTTGTGAATTATTAACACACTCTCCCCTCGCACCTCACTTGATAGTTGCGTAATCACAGACATTAGGCAGACATTACGGAGCACTCACTGACTCGGCTTAAAGCAAACAGATGCCAAATTAAGTCGGTTGACAGCTCGAGCAGACACACGACAAACGCTGCGTATGCGTAATGCTTGCGTACGTGTCTTAAATATCGAAACCAAATTTTGTTGCATTTCATAAGCGTGGTTAATGTAATTATTGTCGCTAGCACGCTGTACTATAAGTATGTTTATGCTGTGCTGTGATTGTGAAACAGTTTTTGTATTTTATACATATACCTGAAGAGTGCAGCGGCTTAGAAATAGAAAGTGATTGCTCGACGGGCGACTGCCGGCAATTTGGAGGCGCTGAAATTGGCAATTTGGTGCCGCGTGTGGGTTACGAGTGGTTGCCTGTCTCAGTTTGAGTCTGAGTTGAGTCTCGAGTCTCAATCTAGGTATCGAGACTCCAACTCAGACTCCAACTGCGATTGAGGGCTGTGAGTCGTGCGCCTTCTGTCCTGTCCTCGACGTGGGCCCAAGTAGCGTTTAAATTAGTGTAGGCAAGCGCTGGAACTAATGACTCTCTTGTCGTCGAAGTTGTCATCGTTGTTGTTGTTGCTGTTGCTGTTGTCAAGAGTTGGAGTCATGTCTCTGATTTGGTGCATTGAACTCCATAGTTATCTGGCCAAACGTTTGGGAGTTGCCTACCTTAAGAAAAAAGACTGCAAATTAAAGTTTTACTTTCGTTGTCCGTGAAAGTGTTGCATGCCACAGATTCAATTTTGAAAATGTGTTACACTTACCACTCCATGTTGCCATTGTAGTTGTTCGAGTTGTTGTTGTTGTTGTCTCTGCTGGTAATTTAAGAGCCGGCGGCTACATTTTTGGCTTGTGGCAGACACTTTTACCTAGCCGCAGCCAGCAACAAATTCAATTTTGTATCAATAATAGCGAAAAATATGTTGAAAAACAAGTGGAAATCGCAAGGAAAGTGAAAATGCGAAGCTCAATCATACAATATTTATGGGCTTAGTTTGTTTTTGCCTCTTTCTTCTCTCTTTAAAGGAAGCGCTAATTGTATCAAGCAATGTTGTTTATATAGAAAGTGAAATGTATAAATATTTCAGTTATCAATCAGTTTGATTTGCTCCATTTTTTTACCCATCGCTTATTTATATTTTTATCGCGTGAAGGTGAAAGTAAAATGTGTGCCAAATTTTAATCAGAAAAGCTCAAAAAGCCGCATCGCAATTGGGTTAAGCTAAATAACTAAACGTGTTTGTCCGTGTCGTGTGAATTATGAGCGGCATCATAAACCCAAATCGTATTAAACTGGTTGTCTACTAGTATACCAGACTGCCAGTCTTGCAGTCCTCAAGCCCTCAAATACCGCAAGCATCGCGCTAATATGTCAGCCAAACATTTGCATTGTCTGCCAGTCTGGCACATGCTCTTGACACCTGTGCGACTCTAAGAGAATCCCAGTTGGAGTCAGAGTAAGAGTCGGAGTTGCACTCCATGTTGTCGGGGGCAAGTCAACGATCTCGGCCATAAATCACGAGAGCCGCAAAGAAAAAGAAGAAAGAAAGTAAAAAGCCAAGTCACAGGCTCACAAAACTCTTTGAAGTGTGTATGAGAGCGTGTGTGTGGTAAAAAATTGGTAAAACTTTATATTGAATGCTTTGCGGGGGGTGCTAAACGCTCACACACACTCGAAACTGAGACAAAATTTAGATTGAGTGGGTCAAAGTTGAAGAAGATCAGCAGGTGTCAATTTTATTAGGCATTCTCTAGCTAGATTGTCTTGGCTTTAAAACGAAAGCTCTTCAAATAACAACAAAAAAAACAACTAACAAATAATAAAAGTATAAATATTTTCTCTTAATTGAAATTATACCTCTCATTAACTATATTTTTTAAACTGAAAGTAATAATTGTAATTATTAAATAAAGTTTTAATGAAAGTAATGACTGTAATTATTAAATAAAGTTTTAATGATTTTTGAAAGAATTGGTTCAGTACTCAACTCATTATAATCGTATTCTATTTTAATAAATACATATTCAGATTATTCTTTTATTTGTACGCATAGCTCTAACTTAATTCAATTTTTACCTTCTTCAGTTTTAAAAGTGTTTTTTGAATAAATTTTTTATTATTTATTCCGTCAATATCTCGTATCTCTATTATCAATCTGCTGTGTTATTTAGATTATTATAAAATTTTCACTTGGAAATCGTTCATTGAATATTTTTTTTTATTTCCGTTGAATAAGCTGCGCAGACATGCACATCCCACATGTATCTTAAGTGTGTGTGTGTATCTTATAAGTAGCTCAGCTGTTGCATGCAAGCGATGAGTTTTATTTTCCAGCAATGCGAATAAGTTGGCATCTTTTCAACGCTTCACGTAGCAATTTGTGAAATTCTCGTCTTTAGGCTCCACCGGTCGCCAAAGTGGGAGTTTGCTGTGCAATTGTGCGAGCAGATGATACTCGAAGAGTAGGAAGGGGCTGGCGACGAACTGGGGAAATGTACAATAATAAGTAATAAGGCTTTGCAATTGTGACAGATACGCAAATGCAAGAGGTTTTTTTTTCAGCCTCAGCCTTGGCTTCAAAAGGCAACTGGTAATTTCAGATGTTGCCAGGCATGTGGTTAGACATACTATGTGTGTATGCAGAGCCGAAAACAAATACAATTACACACGTACGAGAGTGAAAAGAATACAAAAGACTCAAGACACAAACTTGACATCGAAAATAAATGATGCCTGCCAGCTGAGACTTAAGACTGAAGACTGAGGCTGAAACCGAGATCTCGCTCTCTGGGCTTGGATTTCTAAGAAATGCAAATGTGCATATTATATGGTTACGAGTCCACAATCAGACATGTGTCTGTCTGCCTGTGTGTCTGTCTGTGTGTGTGACAATGACAAAGACAAAGCACAGGGCAGAGCCACATGTGGCATGTGGCATGTAGCAGGTGGGGCAAAACTGAAAAGTGAAACTGCGACGCTTTTGTTTTGGCAGCGGATTTGCAGCTGAAACGCATCTGATTCTTTCTTTATTATAATTAGCGAAATTGAAGCATTTCAATTTCAAGAATTTCACCAGAGATTTTCACCTGAACTTTCCTCTTCCTCTTCTTGCAGTTGCCCAGCACGATGACATCTCACAGATCTCGCCGAAATCCAGCAGCCATAACTCGGCCCTGCGTCTGAGCATCGAAAGCACCATGACGGATACGAGCACCATTTCGGAGAAGGAGCCATTCCAGGCACAGGCACAGGCACAGGTGGAGAACGAGACGCGGGCCCGCGTCGAACGCTCCGCCTCGCCCATTCTCCACGAGCAACATCATCCCGGACCGAACGATGTGAACTACGGCGGCAACAGCGATAAGGACGTCTCAGCTGGACGCTACTTCCACTACAACATCAAGCCAACGGGCACCTATGACAACCAGGAGGAGCAGCAGCAGCCGGAGCGGACACAGCGCATCAGAGCGGGCAAGACCCTGACTGAGAACGGGAGCAGCACGGGCAGCAGGGGCACCTCTAGCGCCAGCTCCAGCTCCAGCACCGAGCAGCCTTTTTTAGTGCAAGGGGACCTGCGACCGCCTACGTCGGGGTCCCCTATCAGGCCGAGTCCGAGTCCGAGCAGTACTGTCACCTCGATGGCAGTGGCCACTGCGACGCAGGCGCCGCATAGTGCGCGCCAGAATGGCAATCCGGACATCCAGGACATCATCACGGGCATCGTGAAGCTGCTCAACGGCAATGTGAATGTCCATGCCAACACTCAAGGCGTTCGTCGTCCGTCCGCGAGTCGCATCAACAATCGAGGGCCGCCAAGGATTTCCGAGGTGCAGCCAATGCCCATTGACTATGAGGCCCAGAAGCCGGGCACCTCGATGCGGCCTCCACCTTATCCCTTCGACCGTCCGGAGCGACCCTTCATCACGGGAGTGCCCATTCCGGAGCAGATTGTGCCCGTGCGTCCGGGCTTCGTCAGCAATCGGCCGCCTTGGTATCGCCACAAGCCACGCCCACCGATCACGACGAGCGTCAACGGCAGTCGACGCCCCTTGCCGCAGTATCATCCACAGCCGGCACCACAGTTGTTGCCTTCACCTCCCCCAGAACCAGAGCCAGCGCAGTCAGAAGACCCTAAGCAACCGGACCAGGATCAGGAGCAGGAGATAGCTTCGGATGTACTGGATGCAGTGCAGCCGACAGACACCACCTACGACTCGGAGTTCTCCAACGAGGATGCCAATGCGCAGTACATTGAGGTCTCCGATCAGGATACAGACGGCGGGGGCGAGGTGGAAGATGAACTGCAGCCACCACCGGAACCCACGCTGACTGCGCCGGCCAAGGAGCATGCGGCGAAGAAGAAACACAAGCCAAAGCCCAGCAGCGAAAAGAAGAAACCGCAGGAGCACGAAGGTTACACCACCATCATTGAGACCAGCTCGGTGGTCAACACGGTCATGGGGATGCCCTCCAGCTATGTGCCCATGTCCATGGACAGCGGGGAGAGTATCAGCCACGACTTGGACCCCTCCACCGAGGAAGTCATTTTCATGACAGCCAACCGCACGCCCGGACTGGACGCGACCACCACAACCGCTGTCACCACATCGAGCAGCATTCAAACACATCCGCTAAGTGATTTGCCTGCCGTGGATGCCATTGCGCCCACGTCCAATCTTCCCATGACCACCATAACCACCACTAGCTCTAGCACCACCTCAACCACCACTACCACAACTACCACCTCAACCACCACCACCTCGACTACCACCACTGAAAAAGCGCCAGCTGCCAATGCCCCGACGCCCAATCCATCTGCTCCGCCCGCCTCCTACCATCCCCGTCCCGGCATTGTGCTGGACGATCCCGAGTTCAAGCCAGGCGGCAGGCCACGCCCCGCCCAGCGGCCAGCGGCACCACAGCAGCCAATACAACCCACACGGCAGCATTTGCCACCCGGCTATGGTGAGATCTTTGACGTGACTCTATCGGCGATTCAGGGACCTGGGCCGAAGGGAAGTGGCTCCCAGCAGACGATCAATATCAAGCCCTATGGATCCTATGGAGCGGGAGGAGGCGCGGCAGGGGTTGGACCACAGGCGGACATTATTGTGTCGGCATCAGGTGACGAAGGCTTCGTCTCAATCGATGGCAAACGCACTTACATCAATCTATTTGGTGATCCCACAGATCCGCCCGCGGGCGACACAACGCCGGCCACACGATTGCCCCAACTGCCAGGACAACAGGGGCCATCAGGCAATGACGGTGGTGGTGGTGATGTTGTTGCTGGTGGTGCAGTTATACCCAGCCATGCAGTCACCCAAAGCAGCGGTGGTTATGTGGTGCCCGAAACGGAGGTTGTCGAGCTGCAGCCACAACCAGGCACAAGCCAGGGACACGGCACGGGACAGGGACTGGGTCAGAGTAAGCCTGCGACGGCCTCCACCACCAATGCGGGACCCACCCGACCACATTACCGCCAACGACCCACGCAGCCGCCCGTGCGAATCGACACCTGCATCGTGGGCGACGATTCCACCTGTGATCAGGCCCAGCATGAACGCTGCAAGACGGACAACGGCGTCTCCAGCTGCCATTGTCGACCAGGTGAGTGGGAAGAAGAAATGGTTGCATAAGGAATTTGTATGTGCTACGAAAAGTCGATGCTGTTCTTGAATAACGTACATGTGTATTCCTTCTCTGCGAGTAGTATAAAAACAATTTAGAAACCAGGGTTTTTAAGGAACTTCTTTTCTCAACGTCATTAGCTAGAAACACAGCCAGAATATAAATTCATTTATTTAAATTTAATTCTGAAAGCAAATTAAATATCACTTTGATTGAATAGTAAGTAGTTAGCCGATGCTAAATGTGAAAAGAAATAAAAGTTGCCGCTTGGCAACACAACAACAATTCTGGTGGAAATAATG